>JBAIZL010000004.1:122262231-122339731 GCA_036971475.1 Prosapia bicincta | reverse complement strand
CCATTTCTACAAGCGTCTGACTTGGTTTCACCTAGAAATAGTGAATCCAGCTTAAACATTGTTATTTACCGTGAAAGTAAAATAACTAATATCAGTTATCTGACTTTTGAAAAACTACAGAAATTACAAATTCTTGATCTAAGTAAAAATCAAATTGAATACATCCCAGAAAATACTTTTCAACCATTAGTTAATCTTCAAAAACTTAATCTCTCTAGTAACTTAATACAAGTCCTGCCAAAAATAATATTTCAGAATTTAAGTAGTCTTTCTGAATTGTATTTATCTGAAAACAAACTTACATCAACACTCTCTGATATAATAGCCCCACTGACATCACTAGCAATTTTGGATCTCTCAAGAAATCAAATAACTTCAGTTCATTGGCAAACATTATCAAACATCAATTTAAGAACACTACTTTTGAACCATAATAAAATTAGAAATTTTCCTTTAAATCCATTTACAAAGCTAAAACAATTAGAACACTTGGATTTATCAAATAATTATTTATCTGAATTACCACAAAATATATTTAAAGGTTTGAATAAATTAAAAACATTGGACTTGAAGAAAAATAGGTTTACAATAATACATAGTTCAGTGTTTCATGAACTTCATAATTTACTAAAATTACAATTAAGCGGAAATCCATTACAGAGTTTTTATGAAGAACAGTTTACAGGAAATACTGAATTAGAGGTTTTGCAAATTGATAATATTCAGATTAATATTATAACAGAACATGTGTTTTCTAAGTTATTGAAACTGAAGACTTTAAGTGCCAGTGATAATCAACATTTAAGTCAAATCCATAATGCTGCCTTAAGTCACTCAACAGAACTCCAGTATATAGATATAAGTAACAACAATTTGACAACAGTGCCAAAATTTCTGTCAGAACTATCAAATTTACAATTTATAAACTTGGAACAAAATCCATGGGAATGCAGTTGTGCTTCATCTTGGTTTACTCAGTGGTATGAAGATCAAAATTTAACTAATTTTAATATTCAGTGTGGAGATATGAATATGTATGATGCAATTAAAGAACTAGACTGTCCAACTCCTCCTGAATCAGTAAATAGTACAGTATTACAAATATTAAAAATGAGATCCAATGCAACATTAACATGTTTATTCACTGGGAAACCAGTACCATCTCTCACATGGATTACTCCATCAGGATTCATTTTTCATTTCATACCTAATTCCACAAACAATTCACCATTTAGTCAACATCCAATAATTCATCTTTACGATTTATCTCCAACTTATACTGATAGGATAGTTCTACTGAACAATGGTTCGTTATACATTAAGGACGTTTTAAGGCAAGATGCAGGCTTATATACTTGCCTTGCATCTAATCCTGCAGCAAATACAACATCTCATATCATAGTACAATTAGATCAAAGTACGTTCTATCATATCAAAATTATGAGTATTATCGTTGGTGGATCATGCGCAGGAGGTTTTCTTCTTCTTACTGGAATAGGGCATCTTATTTATTGGATAATAAAAAAGTAAGTTGAATTTTCTAATGTTATTCTTCATAAATAGAATTATAAATAAAATTGGTAATAGTTGATAAAAACTTAACTAGGATATTTTTGTTAATATATATTTTTCATTAAAACACATTCTAAACAAGAAAATGTTTTATGGAAGGGTTTATAGAAAAGTTATGTGTATTATTGTTATTAGACGGGTTTGTTTAAAATACATTCTAAACAAGCAAACCATAAATAGTGGATAATGTGTATTAATCATTAGCATAGAGACAATAACACCAGCATTAGTATTCTCGGGTCTTAAAACACTAAACACAGACCTTTATCAAGTAGTTTTTCAGCAATTACCAGACTGTTATACAGCATTACTATACAGCTATATTGAGAAATAGCTAAAGTATCTGGTTGGAATAAGTTTGGCTATAAAATAAAACTTTTTGTTTGCTAACCGAAACTAAATAAACGATTGCAGAAATGAAGCAGTAGTTCCTAGTTTAACACTAACTCACAATTAAGTTATGAAAAATTACAATTTTGTACTGTGCATTGTTATGTTTTTCTAGGCTATGTTGTAAATAACACATTATCTAGTTAGGATACGTTTGTTTATTAAAAAAATCTTCCTTACATAACTGGTTGCTGAACTAAATGTGGACTTTATGGAATTTATTTTTTTAAAAGCCAAACCTGTATTAACCTTGGTACTTGTTGCTTTATTGTAAATAGTAATATTTCAAAAATAAAAAGGTTAACGTCGCTTTTGTTGATTATTAGTGTGTAATTATACATGAAATTACTTTAATACACTTAATTGATTGTTTTAAAATATTTTATTTGTACATAAACTACAGACAGATAATATACTGATGGGATAATATTTTTATCTATTTTGCTTAATTACTTATTAACGGAATACCATGTGAATATGCTATAGGATAAAAATCACACACATGCATTAGTTTTATTGATTTATAAATATTAAGTAGATTGTCAACCTAACCATAGTATCAGTAATTCAATATGAGTTCATTTTATAAGTAAAATAACATTTAATTAGAATTCTAACCTGATTTTATATTTAGTACATTATTCTTTTACAAATATAATGTGTTTTATACATTCGACCACTTCTTGCCTATATATTATTTCAGATGTTGCTGGAGAGATCGCGATTCACCACGAGCTAAACAGATTTACCAGTTAATGGAATCACTCGATGTTTATAAGACACAACAAATGGAGAAACTCCGAGAAAACTACACAATGCAGGTAAAAATAAAAACCTTACTAAGTATAATATGTTTAAAAATTTTTGGAACCTTAGTTCATATATTGGAAATAATGAAAGCTACTTATAGAAAATTATTTATGAAAACAAAGGAAACTGCATCTTAATTTACAAAAAAAAAAAAAAAAATTTTATAAAAAATGTTGTTTAGTAAGTAAAATATGAAATAATTACAAATTGTCTTTGACTATATGCCCCTTCCTAGCATGTTTTAAGATATTTTTCAAATTAGTACCAGCATTGTCATTTTGAAACGTTTGAGATATTTTAATTTGATTAAATGACATCCAGCTAATCAAGCTGTGAAGAATGTAGTAAGTGTAGAAATAAAGGTAGAGAAAATAGCAGTCAGAAATATTTTGCAACCCAACTTCAGACAATTTTGTTTTAAAACTCCACTCAATTGTTTTTTGATTATACTCTTGAAAACACAAAATTAACATCCTGTTATGTGTTTATAAAGTGAAACCACAGAGAATACAAATATTTAACAAAATATCAGTGCAATGGTCTTAAAAATTAATAGTTTTGATGTCAGTTCAATACTAATATCTCAGGATACCTTCTGTTAAAACATGGCCCTAATCAGTATATTTGCCAGGTTGAATCGCGAATGTGCCTCTTTTCCCTTAGGTTCTATCTGTTCTTTAGTATAATTACAATGACATTTGTGCAACAATTTGTTGACTTTCTGACAACATAAGAACAAAGAAGCATAAAACTTTTAAAACAAAATAGAAATAAACTTTGACAATGTAAAAAAAAACAATTAAAATTGATTTTACCATTTTTTTAGAAAAATAGGAACAATATATTCAACAACTAAATCAGAATTTATGGTTTGTTTCACTTTATTATTAAGTTAAATGTAATATCCAAATTTAACCATGTAGCATTAATCTATTACAAGACTGTTCTTTAATGAGATATTTTTAATGTTGATTAGTAGACAGTTTTTTATTTCTGTAATAATACCAAAATAAATTTAATTGGTATAGAAAAATTATAATAACCCATATTAAAAATTAATAGAATAATGTATTTTTTTATTAAAAACTGCAAAATTATACCACATTAATTTGGTTTAGTAGATTATTATTGCTCTTGCTTATAAGAAAGCACAAAGATTCTACAAAGTTGATATATTTAAACTGATATTATAAATTTAATTTTTGTTTTAATAAAGCACAATCTCTAAATGTTTTTTTTAAATATTTTAAGAAAGGCATATTTTCATTTTAAATATTCTACATTATAATACTTTTATGTGTTTTAATATATTAGATCTGCTCCAATAAACTGAAGCATTTAATAATAAGGATTTAATTGTTAGTCACTGATATGTAATCAGATATTGGATTGAATTCTTATAGAGAGCGACATTTAAACCACTTTAAAAGTTTTGTAGATCTAAGAATGTTCTATGTCTTAGGATATTTCTAATAACAATTTTACTGTTTCTAAATGCTTATTGTATGTAGTTTTATTTTAATCATATTTTTAAACAAAATCAACAGGTGCACCGTATAAAAGATAACTGTACGCAACAAGTAGAATGGATCCGAGAAAGTTATCAAGGACAGACAAAACACCTCCGAGATATCAGAGATTATGGTACACATCATCTAACCTCACTCAGGGATCAGTATTGTGATCAGGTATGAACAAAATAGATCAAATTGTTTTATTGGGTGTATTATAAAATTAACTAGTTTAATTAATTAATTGGTGTAAAATTATATTGCAAATTACAATATATGTACAAAAAGGGAATTGTGCTCTAACATCTTAATTTTTTTTTTAGGTAAAAAGAGTTCGAGACTATTCAGCAGTACAACTAGGTTGGGTCAGAGAAAACTACGTCTTCCAACAGCATCGTATACGCAAATTTAGTTCACATCAACTCCTTCGATTCCGAGAATCATATAAATACCAACAACAGACACTAAATAAGATTATAGAAAATCTGCCAAACCTACACTTAGAGAACTGCAGATCAGGCTCATGTGGACGGTCTGATTCAGTAGTATTTGAAGAAAATTATATTAACAATGAGGATATGTATACAAAAAAGGAGTCAGAAGAAACAATGCCATCTTCAGTGTTTGATGAACCTCCTTTAGATGAACAGTCGGTGTATTATACACCTTCAGAACTCTCTGAGAGCCCAAAATCTCCGGTCTGTGAACCATATTTTAAACAAAACATTGATATCCCTTCTACTTCTTACCAAAATGACAAAGACATTGATATAACTGAACCATTAAAATCTCCATACTTCTTACCCTCTTCTTCTCACCGCCCTTCGTGTTCTTATACATCAATACCGTGGCTTGAAAATAGTCCCTGTCGAGTGTTCAAGTGTTCTAATAGTGGCAGAAAGTGTTCAGCTGGTGATGTTAAAAAAGCAAATTTAAAATCGGTTGAAGTGTCCAAAAGTTCACCAGAGCTAGGAGACATGATTGAATCAGACAAACAACAAAATAAAACAAATACTACTTTAGTTTTACATGAAACCGCTTTGTAAGAATAATTTCATCTAGAAAAACGTTTAATTTAATTGTGCTGTGATTGCCTTTTTTCCATCTAAAATGTGAAGATTTTTTCTCTTTTTTTTAATTTGGATAGTGCAAAAACTGAAGTGTAATGTATACTGGAAAACAAAGGTGATCTAAAAAAGGTAATAAATATCAATCTGTAAAAATAGTTTAGTATAATTTTTTATATTTAGTTAAGTATTTAATAATTTGATTTTGTATTATTATATTGAAGAAAACCTATTATTATATGTAAATAATATATTTGCATATATTTCCAGTTTGTTTAAATCCTAAAACGTGTAGAAATAAAACGTACAATTTAAATCTCTTTTTTTATTTTTAAAATGTTTTATCAGTAAAAGTAAATTATTATAAATCTAAACTGCAATAGTGATAATGAAAATGACTTTTGTTTTAAAAATGAATAATATTTTTTTATAAATCTTAGATTAATGAGATGAATTTTAATAGTCTATTAATTATAAAGTATCTATTTCAAACCGCTAAATATTTAATATTTTTATATAAATTTGGTTTGGAAATAATATATTTTTTGAAAAATAACACTCAAATTACAGTCATAAAAATTTATATGAAAAAAGCATATCTTTATGCTAAAATATTTTTTGTAGTACTACAATACTATACATGGATAATACTTTAAAGATATTTACAGTGAACTACGCAATGTCTACTTTTACTAAAATTTAAACCTGATGAGGTTATTTATAAATTTAGTAAAATATAACTTATGTAAGATTGAAATTTGGTAATTACGACATTTTTTGACGTAATTGATATTGGTGTAGCTTGGTGAGCAGTCTTCAGAAACACAAAGAAAATAATAAACCTTAGTGCTGTTGTTCCAAAAATTTAAGAAAAAACTACTCCACAAAACCTTAAAAAGTTTTTTTTATTTAACAAAGGATTATGTTATACAGCCTTAAAATATGGCTACAAAGTAGCCAGTTATGATATATATATGCTTATAAATAAAACAAGTAAAAACTAAATTTGCTTAGATAAGCCATTTTGTTGTCAAGTGAGGTCTTCATTTTGCCATACTTGTCTGCATCACTGCACAGAACAAGGGGACTATGTATCACTTTTAACTCTTCATCCTTTCTACCTTGTGTACTATTAAACATTAAAAAAAAAACTCATCTATCCTAACTCGATTCTTTGTAACCATATTTTAATATAATATAGAACACAGCTGTTTTGTGAAAATATGTGATTTTAAAAGTAAGGTTTATTATTTTTTTAAGACTTCCTGCTTCACCAAGTTTAATTATGTTTGCCAATATTGATTAACCCTGGAATGCTCTAAATTCACTATAATCAAACTGTTTACTAATCATTCATTCTCAAAATTAAGGGGTTTCATCACAATTTTTTTGTACCTTATTTAAATTTATTATCCATGAACAGGATAGAAATGTTCAAGTAGTTACAGTCTGCAGTGTCAAGATTTTTCTTTCAAATTCGAATAAATTTTTTGTTTTTTTTAAATTTATTTTTTTTACCACAAAAGGGTTTTGATAAATTTATACAGGTCTCATTCTTTTACAATTTGTGTGCATTCTTTGTTGGTATGCATTAGCAACAACCTGGAATTATTAGCAATATAACGTTGTCATTCAAAGATTTGTTGGCTCTAAGACAAGAGGTCCAACATTATCTAAGAATAGAATATTCTACAGGAAAATGTCTCATTATCTAACATTAGTATAAAAATAATAAGAAACCAAAATTATTCAGAGACAAATAACTTGTACTGAGTTTATTGACTGAAACTACAAACTCACATTTTTGTCTTTAAGGGGTGATGCAAAATATTTTTTTACTAACTAACCATGCTAGCTTTACAATAAACTATTTTCGTTTGATATATTAAAGAGAATTAATGAAGTTATAGCAAAATAAATTTAAGAAGCAACTTGCTTGTTATTCTATGTCTCTATTAAAAAAAAAAAAAATTGTATAAAAAGGAATCATCATTATTATAAATTTGTTTCTAAGTACGTATTAGTGCTTTTATGCACTCTGTTAGATTTTATGTACATAATTTTTACTTTTTTTATATCAATATGGAACATAATAATGTATTACTTAGGACTACTTATAAAAAAAATTTAAAACACTGCATTAATACTATTAGGCAATAATACAATTTAGTGAATGCTATTGCATCATAATGTAATGGCTATTTAATAATTAAATTTTACATATGAAATCTAGAGAAGCTTTATAGAGAAAAGAAAAGATTTCTTATTAAAAGTTCAATGTGAAAACTTATATAGGTACACAAAAGTTTTAAAATATAAGTCTTTATTGGTGTCGAAAATAACATTTCTGAAAATCTTTTAATTAAAAATATTTCTATTATACAAAAATCTGTATATCAGTAAATGTGAACAACATATTGTGTATAACAGTAATATAGGTAAATAACTTTAATATAACACAAAGTTTTTTTAATTGTTACCATGAAAAAAATTCTAAAAAATAATTTGTTTAGATGTTCACATAAATATTTATTGCACTTAAAATTGTAGTAATAAAAATGTAGCAACATCAATTTTCAACTCATTTTATTAGTAGTTATCAGTGTCTGAATTTAATAGTGGCTAAATACTGACAGGATATTGTTAGTATCAGTTTTAAAAGTCTAGTTTATTTTCATACATTTATAATCTAACTAATAACCAAGCAACCCTAGTTTATTTTAGCAACACTATTTTTTAATGTCTGAAAATATTTTATAGGTTTGGTATATAAATTTGAAAGCAAGCAGTACTAATAATACGAATATTTTTGAACTTTACTTTCTACAAATTTTGTTTATCTTTTTATCATAAATTTATAGATTTAAGCAAAAAAAATGTCAGACTTTCAAAGTAGAATTTCAGTCCAAAGTCTTGGACTTTCTTACTTTTTTTCTAGAGCATTTGGATCTTCTCACTTTTTTTTACTAGAGCATCACTATTAATTGTAATTAATTTATTCTAATAAAAAGGTTTTCTGAACAAAAAGCATGTGGTTTAGTATTTTGTGAAAATTTCAATTCCAGATCTTTTTGACAATTGTAATAATAATTTTTTAAAAGCTCAAAACACTTTAAAAAATTAATATACAATTAGTTAAGACTGACAGTAAGATTCTAACAATTGAGTCTTTAAATATATATAATTTTATCTGTTTATTCTCACACTTATTCTTGCATGAACAAATATATGAATATTGAATTTTTGTTATCATTTTCGAGCGAAATGATCTATTATTCTAATTCCCCCTTTCCCTATAAATATTGAGTTACAACTGTTCCTAAATTTGAGGGAAATTATCTTCAGTATTAAAGGTTGTCTCTCTCTAGTTAGGCCCCATTGGCTGTGCTAATACTGCGGGATACTTAAGATTTGTGCTGGTAGTAAATATTTTTATAAAAAAATATATTTTTAAACTGTTGTAGTAGTAATTGAATTTCTGTGTTATTATCTTTAGTTAATCTATATGTTTTTCAATAAAAGAATAAAAGTTTTTGTTTTACAATGTATTATTATTGAACTATTAATATTAACCTTATCCTTTCTTATCAGTAATGTACTAAACTCTACAGGAGTTAGAAAGAAATATTTAATCTGACTCCAATTTGATTATAACCTGATCTTCTACAATACTAAACAAAAGTGACAGGTATAGTGAGGAGTGGCTATAGGGACACAGGTTGAAAAAAAAAATTTTAAGAAGAGATTTACTATTCAATTACTGGTCTCCATGCATATTAACATACAACAAATTGAGCTATAAGAACATTTTTATTGCTTTTAGACTCTGAAAATTTATTTAATAAGAATTAAATTTGTTTACCACAAACAAAATTCCACAATTGGTTTAACCCTTAAACTTATGAAAATATCAGACAAAAATGTTTACAGAAATCATTGCATTTAAACACATATAGAGTGAACATTTTTGAGAGAAGTGTTGCTTTTGCTCTCTTTCCCTCCTTTGTCGATCCTATTATGTCTCCAAAACTTTCATCAGTTTTTTCACAGTTGTTGAAGTGGAGGAAATTAACTTTATAAATAAAGGTGAAATCAATAGGGATAAATCCAACAATTTGATTGTGAGTTGTAAAACCCTGTAGAAAAAATCTATAAAAAACTAAGGAAAACAGCCTGGACTCTAATGCAGAAATTTTGAAAAAGTGCACATGTTAACTTAGAAAACATCCTTCTGCAATTCAAAAGAAATAAAGATTTACTACAATCCAAAGAAGTTCTAATATTCCCTTAAATATATCCATTTTACAAATCAAGGAAATTATATTTGCAAAGTGATTTACATGACAAATTTGGTCATTATCTTGAATCCAAAATTTTTCGAAGCATTCTGTTGTGTTTGGAAGAATCAATGAATCAAGAAAATCTAATGCAACAGTTTATGTTAACCAGTTGAAAAAAGTTTGGTTAAAAACAAGGCTGTTTAATAGAATGATCCAAAATAAAAATGTTATATTTTAAACATAAAAGCTGTATAATATTATAACATTAGGCCACAGTTGCTCAAGAAATCGTTAAAAATAAAAGCTGTACTAGATATAAAGCTATTTCGAAAACATAAGGATAGCATTCTGATTACAGCAAACCCAATTGGAGCTGAGAAGTCTAAGCTGTTAGTGTCAAGTAAGTACAAAGAACCAAGACCATTTAAAGCTAACATCGATGCTAGTTGAATATGATTTAAATTATTCAACTTGAATGTTAGTGAAATCTTTGAATACTGGTTAAATAATTGAGACATAGAACTTATTAAATTTTTTTAAAAATCCTCTCACTGTGGGTGACTGCCCATCATGCAATTAAAGTGTTTTGCACTACTAAATTGTTTTTTCATACCAATACAACAAGGATAAACACCTTCTAATAATGAATTTACCTGAAATTTTTCCATGCTTTAAAAGCTTATTCAGGTACTTTCTGGCCCTCACAAGAAGGTTTTTGTCCAAAAAAAATGGCTATCTAAGATATATTGTATTCAGTCTCTTTAATACATTCATGACCATGTAACAATCAGACAATCTTTTTTAGGTAATTTGCTTATTAACTTGAAAAGTTATTTATTTTCAGTTATTATAAATCTCTCACTTTCTCTCTCTCTCTCTCACACACACACAGACATACTATATATAACAAATAGGTTATTCAAATACAAGAATATTTATTAAAATATATTCTTCAAGAATATAAATTAATAAATATTCTTGTATTTGAATAACCTATGTTGTTTTAGATTAGTAAACAAGAAAACATATTATATATATATATATATATATATATATATATATATATATATATAAAATTATATATAAAAAATTATATTATATATATATATATAAAATTATATATATAAAATTTTATATATAAAACATATATATAATATGTTTTACAATCATATGAATTGTAAATTCAATTATAATTCTTGTATTTGTATTTTGACTTATGTTCTTTATTAATACACAAGAATACATATTGCGATATATATATATCTCGTGATATTTCACATCGTCCATTATGTTTCCGTTGCACTGACTTTATAAAGTTATTTTTGTAAATTGTAAGTGCAATTATTTATACCTTGCATCTTTCGGATAAGGCATCTTTCAGTCACTTGGCCATTGTTGAATCGCTGAATTATTTTTCTCTATTTTTCAATTGTTTACAATTAACAATATATATAATTGCTTGTTTAATAAACAAATTTCTAGGCATGATGTCTTTAAAAACCTCACTCCTAAAATATCCAATTTCTTAGATTGTTTTTCTATTATGGTTTTGGACTCAATATCTTCATTTATTGATTTGTTCAATGCTCTGATACCAGTGGTTATAAGGAAAACATGAATTATTTATATGATAATATGCACATATCTGCATACAATCCCTTTTACTTTTTAATATAACAAGCTTGAATGATACCTTTGAAAACACAAATGCATTATTATCTGTAAAAAATACTATCAGTGTGATTTCCCTTTATTTTGAAACATTTCAACCATTAGGGAAAAACTATATTAATTCAAGAGCCAAAAGAAATAAAGGTGTAAAAACACAGGTTCAAGAATAATTTATTTAAAAAGCAAAAGTTGTTTTATATATATAGTGATATTTCATGTTGTCCATTATTTTCCCGTTTCACTGACTTTAAGAAGTCATTATTATTATTTGTAAATAATTTTTTCCACCGCTAAGTGCAATAAATTTACCTTGTGTGGTGAGGTACCTTTCGGTCACTTGACCATTTTCGAATCACTGATTATTTTTCTCTATTTTTCTAATGTGAATGTTCAATCCGTGATGTTGGTATTTGTTGACGTCATACATATTTCTTCTTGAACCTTGTGTATAATGTTTTTAAATAGTAAACCGTCTGCATATGTTGTCTGTAGGTTCATTAAATTGTAGTGTATGTTTTTGTAAATGTGGTATTTTTCTAGTGAGTTTAATTCTATTGGGTTATTATTTATTTCGAGTATGGATAGGTTATTTTCGTAATTTGTTATTTCATGTTTATGTGATATTAGGTGTGCTGCAACATTTGATGTTTTTGTATTTTTATTTTTGAATGCTCTGTAATGTTCTTCAAATCTTATTTTAAACGATCTGGTTGTTTTCGCTATGTAAAATGCGTTGCAATTGTTACATGTAATTTTTGTCAATCCCTGATAGGTTATGTTTTTCTGTATTTGTTTTGTGGTTTGTGTTATTAAGATAATTTATTATTTTGTTGTTTGGTTTGTTTGTTGGAGCGTAGTATTCTTTGTTGTATATATTTGTTAATTTTTCTATTGGTGTATTTATATTTAAGGTAGATTTTTTATTTTTATTATTTTGTGTTCAGGTTGTAGTGTTGTGTTGAGGTTAGGTTTTTTTTGTAAATTTATTGTATGTTTTTTATAAGGTGTTTGTTGTATCCATTTTCTATTGCTATTTTTGTAATATTATCTAATTCTTCATATAATTTTTGTTTGTTATATTGTGTGTATTTTATTGCTTTATTTATGATGTTACTGTAATTGTTAATTTTGTTTCTCCAGGGGTGGCTAGATTTGTAGTGTATTGTGGTGTTGTTGGTTTTCTGTGTACTGTAGTCTCTATTTTATTATTATTTATATTTAATGTAATGTCAAGATAGATAATTGTTCTTTCTGTTTCTATTTTGACGGTAAATTTTATGTTTTCGTTGTATGTATTTAATTTGTTTAGTATTATGATGTGTTTGTTGTGAATAGTAGGTTGGTATATTACAAGTATATCGTCTTATTACACTGAGTGGTGGAAAAAATTATTTACAATAATAATAATTTCATAAAGTCAGTGCAACGGAAAAATAATGGATAATGTGAAATATCACGACTTTAACACCAACCAAGGTAAACAACTCTACTGGAAATATCTTAACCTCAACATCAAACTCCAGAATTGTATCAACAGAATAAATTTTAATAAAAAAATGCATAACACAATATCACACCAAAATGCGATAAATTACACTTAAGCAATAAACAAAAATACAATCATTAACAAAGCAACAAAAATAACAGAATTACACGTAATTAAAGAAAACATTAAATCTGCTTACCATAAAAAAAAAGTCAAATCAACTTACAACTTTACACAACCAATTTAGAAATTTAAAACATTTGATAATCTCACACCTATAATACACGAAAAGATACAACAAATCATAATAAAACACAAAATAAATACAATAAATAGACATAACAAAAATCGAAAATCTAAAATAACAACACTGAGTTTATGAAGTTATTATTATTAGGTAAATTATTATTATAATAAGGTAAAATTATTGCACTTAGTGGTGGAAAAAATTATTTACAAGTAATAATAATAACTTCATATATACATATATATATATATATATATATATATATATATATATATATATATATATATATATATATATATATATATATATATATATATAATTGATATCGCTTTTCTCAAAACATCTCCAAATTCTAAAAATGAGGTTAGCATTAAAATTTCAAAATCTTAAATACTAAGTTTGAGCTTATCAATTAACTTTACCCACTATCAAATCTGGTAATAGTATAAAGTAGTTGAAAGTATAATTAATAGTATAAAGTAGTTGAACCTGAAGATAATTAACAGGTTCTCTGTGACTGATCCATTTGCCAGCGCAATGTTCATCGAAATCTTTTGGTTGAGTGACAAGTATAGTGTAAAATTCATTCCAATGAGTTTTGATAGTTTTAAACATTGTACTCATCCTGTCATTTTAATTTGATCAGTGTTTAATTTTATGCTTGTGTTACCATTTTGGATTATGAAGTTAAATAGATAAATATATAATACTTTTGATGTAAGACTTATTAGTATAACGTTTCCAGATTTTTACATTAACCATGTTATATTCCAAATTGACAAGTAAATGGTATCACTTTATTAAAAATCCTAGAGTAAATATGTTGGTCTTTATCTACATAAACTTGATATTTCAATTTTCAAAAACAGAATTTACTTTTTACAAACAAATTGAGTAATAGCTTGGAATATAAATAAACACAATTTAAGATTAATCTCTTATAACCCGATAATAAAGTTTTTAATGAAATTGGACTAATATGGATTTTTTAAATTTTAACATATTACTCAAAAATAAAAGAAAAATATTAGAAAGTGTTTTTAAATGCCCTAAATAATAAGTAGAGGATAAAACGTTTTAACATGTTAATTATTGTCATAAAAACTCTATATTACAATTAGAATTTTTTGTCAAGTAATTCGTCAGAAATTACCAATGTTATACTACATTACTACTTAGCTACATTAAAATACTAAATAGCTACAATATATAAGGTTATGTTATGTATATAAAAAAAATGTCTAACATAAGCTAACCAGTAGCTGAATTCAACATCTTAGTGCTTACATTATTATTTTTTGTACAACCAAACCTAATATAACCATATATTTTGTTTTCAGAATGTAAAATATGTATACTACAATAATTTAATACTGTGCTCTGTTTTATAACAAAACATTTAGTTTATATAGTTTAATTTTTTCACAAAATGAGGCATGTGTGTATTATTAAAAATTCAACCACTATAAACGGTTTTGTGACATTTAAAATATTTTCTTCTTTTTATTAACTGATGTAAAGCGAAGGCGGTTTAATCATTGTTAACCATTACCAAATTTAGACCCCTAAACCTCCTACACATGTGTAATAGAGATACGATAGATTATATTAAAATAAGTTTCAAATTCTGTAATTGTAGTGCCAAATTGTTAGTCAAAATGACAACATAAATTTTAATAATTTATTAACTTCCTTCTGTTATGTTTTGCATTTAAATTTCAAGTTAAATTTCTACAAAATCATTTCTCTTTACAAAGTTTATTCAAATCAATTTGACAATAATTAAATTCTCTAAAAATAGTTTCCAGTTCAGGTGGTTTGAATGTCATTAACACAGTTTATTTCTAATATTCAAATGCTATTAGTTCAGTTAGTTAATGTAAGGAATTCCCAAATCATAATGTGGTCCACTCCTTTGTTATCCAAATGTTTTCAGATAGATTTATTTGTTGTACATTTCATGCTAGTGCAAAAAAGTGATATTTACTTGTAATATTTTGTGTTAAATATAAGATTTATCATTTATCTCGAAAACATTTCTGGGACCATTCCTTGAATGTTTTGGATGAAATAACGTAGAGAACCCTGACAATCAACTTTGAGTTTCAAGAATTTTGGAGCATTATTGTTTTAACTTCCTGAAACACTAACCTTTTCTTAGTGGCACGCACAAAAATTTACATTATAACCATTTAGTATAATGTTAGTTGTAAAAAAATTATTATCGTTAAAAAACAATCTTTAAAAGAAAGGATTGATCAAAAATGAATACCCTTACAATTGTATTCTTTAATTCTTGCTACACAAAATTTTAACAACTGCTAAGTTGTTCATAACCTCAATATTTTTTTGCTATATATGTTTTATATATATATACGTTTTAAATTAAATTAATTTTTTGTTCAGTACTTCTGAAGATGGTTACCTTGTAACTGAAATGTACATCAGGTAAATAAATAAAGTTAATTTATGGTTATTGGGTTTATTATTTAAAATATTACAACTGCTAAGTTATTAAACTTTTATCACTCTAATTTCAATAATTGTTGATAGAGATTGTCTTCATTCAAATAATAAAGTTTTAAATATACTAAGAATTAAATGAATAAATAATTATTTTTAAAATTGGAAAAATGTACTTGAATTTAAATTATTATTTTCTAGTTAGCCATAACATTTAGGCAAAATAAATAGATTCTGTTTATTGTTAAATAGTGTTTCAATGTAAATCATGTTTCCAATGTTAACAAGCAGATTTTATCCATATTTACTTGATTTATTTTCCAGGTAACTAAAATCTTAAAAGGTTAACAGTTTAAAACTGATCTACATACTTATGGCAAAAATATTAGGCAATTGTTAAATCACTCTGCAAATACTAACCAACATTTTTCTTTGTTTTCTATCTTTAAAACTCTACCTACATTAATACATTTACAATCTTTCAAAAAGTTCATTAATAATATTCAAGTTTTACACAGTAAAACACTGATATTCTGATATGGAGATGGTAGGCTAGAAATAGTTAATACACTTAGTAATTTTTAATAGATCTATTTATATTAAATTTTCAAGAATTGTAATATGCTTATATTTTGTCTAGTGTGGCGCTATTTTGATGCAGCTAGTACTATATTACCTCAACAAAAACATTTTAAAGAGAGAATGATGATTTAAATTTCATGATTTTCATCTAACGTCCATATTCTTGTATTTTATTTAATGTCACTTCATTTTAATGGGGCTAGTACTATATTGTCTTGTGAAATATTTTTCAATAGTTAATGAAAATTAAATTAAACCCGATTATCTTTGCCCATGGGCTTCTTTAATACAACCAAGGCTTCTTTTCTATAGGAAATCAAGGATTTTTTCAGATACAAATTTTTGTTACAAAAAAGCATTTTTTCAAATTGAAATTAACATTCATGGTTCAAATTGAAGAGGAAACAAAACCTATCCTTATTAGTGCAATTTTAATTTAAATTGCAAATAATGGCATCCAATGCTAATTACTCTCATTAAATCATGAATGTCTTTATACAAAATTATTTACTCTTGTGTAAAATATTTATACATTAAAAAAATATATTGGTAGTTTTTGCATTGTCATATTAAATTTTCTCACATTTCAGATAATGGTCAGAACTTTCAACATATTATATTGAGTATGTATTATAAATCTATGACTGATGGAGGCTCTTCGAATAGTGTCAATAGGATTTAATATCACAATGTTAAGAAAGACAGAAAACTATGATACCCAACATACTACTTTACACCCTAACAGAAACCTATGGAATTAAAAGAATTTGAATATCTGCTTATTTATAGCACTACAGTCAGTTCTACTGGAAATGTCTGTTTTAGTTATATTAAGTATTCCCAAAATAAATAAAAATGAGAATTTTTATATTTTCTTGTTAACAAATACAATTCCTACAACAATCATACCTAGGGCATGTTTTTCACTGGCATGATTCAAAAATTTTAAAAAAGCCAAACTTTTTGGCATATTTTGAATGTTATTTATAAATATTTCGGCATTTTGCCCTTTATTTCTTTAGTTGTTTAGGACCTTTTGTTTTCAAGAATGTGAAATAATGAAAACATGTCAATAGAAGTTTGATAAATAAATTACAATAACCCGTTAACTTTTTCATCTATACTATAAAATTGATAACACTTTCCATTCAGCGATTATTAATATTATATTCCTGTAAAAATTGAAACTTGAATTTTCTACCAATTCTAATTATGTAATTTAAGCAAGAAGTGTTAATACATTTTGTAGAAACTACATAGTTAAAAGAAAATTATTTACAATAACGATTTTACCAACAACAATAATTATTTTTCAATATTATTATTTTATCTATTAGTCAAATATAGTATCATTATAATATCAACTTATTTATTAAAAATATGCTATCTGCTAATATTTACTGTTTTATCTTGAAACATTTTCAGCAACACTCTAGGCTATTATTTATTACTGTTTATAAATGTGATGTATATATGCACTCATACACTCCTATATAAATAATTTAATCATATTACAGTACATCAGTTCAGTGAATAACAAAAAAAATATTTTCATTATATATATATATATATATATATATATATATATATATATATATATATATATATATATGCTTTTACGTATTCCTTCACGGATGGAAAAATATGATGAATAGTCATTATCTGGAGTACATCCGTTCATTCTGCATTGCATAGAATCGCAGTTCCGATGTTTCGCTAGAATCTCATCTAGCATTGACGAGGTGAACCCAAAAACCGCTGAAGAGCGAGAACGGCCCCAGTCTGAACAATCTCTCTCTTCAATGGTTGTTGGGTTCACCTCGTCAATGCTTGATGAATTTTTGAAACATTTATACCAAAAAATTTTTTTTTGTAGAGCCAATTAAGTTTTTTATGAAAAAAAATACATTTAAATATATTACATCTGAGGTTCAATTAAAAACTGTCAAAAATTGATGAACAGTTAAAGAGACACAAAACAAAAAGCCCTGTAAAAATTTAACAAATCTAAAAGTTGATGAAAAAATTAATTGTAGAGTAAGTTTTCTGTTAAGAAGAAAACTGAAATCAAAAATATCAAGAACAAAAAATCAGGTTTCAATGGTACATGTAGAAAAAATTAAGTACCATAATATACGGCATAGAAAAAGTTAAATTAACTCCATATATAGTGCCTTATGAATTTTATTTGTGTAAAAAACTATTCTCTGTTGTATGGCGTTAAAACAATCAGAATAAGTTGATGTAAAAAAATTAATATTTAAAAATTCTCATAAATTAATGTTTGATTCTTCATTGATACTATTACCACAACTTTTAACTCCATAAAGAATTAAAAAACAAACTCAAAATATATTTAAGGATTTTGCTTAAACCTACAACCAAACATTACTATCATTAAATTCCTTCTGATTTATATCGTGTACAGGCACATTTTCAATTGTTAATAAAATACATTTTTATTCATCCAATCTCGTTCAAATACATTATATTTAACCTGTAGTGGATGACAATTGATGTTAAAATAGTTTTTTCAAATATTTATTCAATAATTAAATTATAAAAATTTGAGAGTCTAGGTCTGATTTGAACTGAATATCTTCATGTTCAAAGTCTAGCACTTTTGGCAATGAGCCAACTTCTCCATAGCTAGAAGTGTTTTTCTCAAAAATGTATATGAATTTTTCTTTTGCTCCTATTTGGTTGTCGTCGAAACCCCCATTGTACAATCTTAAATGTTGGTTACCACACAATATCATAAATAGTGCTAAAGGATTAAAAACGAATGAAAAGAATAAAATAAACCGAATTAACGGTATCGAACCTTGATTCACAAATGGACAATGCGAAAGGAAACCACGACACAATACAAGCGACAAAAAAATAAATCGTATAAATAGTAACAAACAAAAATAATAGTCCAACACCATACATAGAAAGGAAAATGGAAAATTGTATGGAAATTCACTTTCTATTCTGCCACTTAATATTGTTATTCTGACATATTTATATGTCAGAATATAATATTTATATGTCATATGTAATTATAAAATTAAAAAAAAAATAAAATAAAATTTTTCTTTGTTGACTAAGTAGGAATGCTTTATAAATTTTTTTTATATTACTTGTTTATATTCTTAAAACAATTACCTAAGTAAAAACTGTCAACTTGTTATTATTCTTTACGTGCTTTAAGATTTTGCAGTTACTGACTGTAAAATCCCCAAATCAATTAACAAAAAATAGAGGTGGAAGATTCTGTTAATGAGTAAGAATTTACACTAAAAACACTAGTTGTTGCAGCTTTTCCATCAAATTCAGAAGGTATAATCAATTCTTTGAATATATGAATTTGATCTAAAGCTAAAGGTGTCAGTCAACATTAAAATATTTTCCCATCAGCATTAAGTGGGTTAAAAAGTAGTAGTAGTAAAACAAAAGACACAGTATACAACTACAATTAAAAAGCTTTTTACAGTTAATTATAGGGAAATGACTCCAAGTGCCAAACCTGAATATAAATGGTTAAGAATATGTAAATGGTAAGATTGTTTTCAAATTAAATTGTGGTTTGGTCATATTGTAATACACGTTACGAAAATACAGTTATTTAAAATATTTATAGATACACAACTTATATGGGTTGCCAACCTAACTTGGTAGTTAAATCGTTTCAAGCATCCTATAAGAAGACGAAAACAAATAAATTGTAAAAATATCAAAACAACTTAGAGGCAGCCATAATCTTTTCTTTGCAGTTACTTCTTGCAGTGTAGTAAGTAAGCAGTTCTGTGAAATTGAAATTTATCATGTCTCTTGATAATGAAATATGCAGTAGTGATATTTTTTAACCATTTATATTCTACAATATGTGAGATATAAAGTTAAAAATTTATGTATTTTCGTATGTAATCACAATTTTGTTGATGCATTTTTGTATTTTCTGTAACAGTTTTTGTGCTCATGTCATACCATATGTTTTTAGTGCCGTGTTCTTCATAAAAGATTGGATCCCTTCAAAGTGTGTGCAGAGAATTTTTTTGAATATACTGTTGTAAGTGTTACTTTTTTCACTTCCAAACAAGTGTATTATGTGGAAACTCGGTGTTAACCTGGCAGTTGTTGAGAATTAATTTGCTATTGGATGTTTTCTAAATACGAACTTCATACAGTTATACAGTTTCTGAATGCAAAGAAGGGTTTGTGTATATGGTTAATTAATTAGAATATTGATCACACTTTCATTAGGTGGCAGTTTTATACCTTCAGAACTCTCATCTTCATATTTCTCCTCATTCCTTTAATAGTTAATGTTTATATTGTGGCTACATCATCTTTCTAAGCTGTTGTATTTTGGAGCAGTTCTTGTTCTTAAAATAAACATCAATAGACAAATAAAAATCAAGAATACAACAGCTTAAAAAAAAGGATGGATTGCCCTATTTACATCAACATCTATTGGTATAAACATAAACAGCAGAAGCTTACAGCTTATGACTAATTGTTTTACAAATTGACTGTTTCAGGTTTGATTCATGCACAGTTAAAGCGCTTGGTGACTAAAAATCAGTTTAATCAAGCATTTTTCTTGGTATTGCTGTGAATATTGTTATAGAAATTCCAATACCCAAATAACAAAATAAGGGCTTATTTTTATCTTAGTTTATTCACAAAAAAGTATGTTTATAAAGACTGTTGCCAAGAGCCAACAAATAACCTCTTAAGCAAGACAATCCCACATCAGTCTTTGTAAGTTTAAATATTTTCTAATTATAATTATAAAATGACATCATAAAATTAAAGGTAATATATAACAGATAGTTTTTTAATCAATATTAGGTATTTCTAATGCTTTAGAACTGGAATATAATAAGTTACTGGAATAATTATTACTTGCATTTTTTAACGTGTACTTCCCAATGGTATAATAAATTTCAGTTACTCTCCATACTTAAAATAAACCGTTTTGACAAAAACTAAAAGCTTGTACTTTAGAATCGACGATTCAGTGTCACATAAATATTATCACGTCATAATTTATAACTAAATTAATCTGTTTTACCATAAAAACAAAATTTAGAAGAGAAACATTCTTTCAATGGCAGAAAAAGTATCATCTAGATAGATCGGAAAGTACTGTTTGTAGAAATTGTTAGTTTTGGGATTCTTGTGAGGTGTTGACAGTCACGTGATCATGACAAAATAATTTTACTATAAACGAAAATATACACTATTTTTACAGGCATTTTATTTACTCATGAACTTAGTAGAACAACAACACTTGTCGACCTTATAAATTAAAAAAATTTTAATAAATACTGAGACAAAACATTTTTTTATTAGACTAATTGATTTTTATTAGTATGTTTTTGGAAAATTTCATATCTAATTTTATCAACACTTGTTTTCACAGGAGAACATGATGCCATTTTGTACGGGGATTGGGTAACTCACTCATGTCAACAATTAGCATGTCTTTAAAAAACATGTGTCATAATATCCTGTACCATGACGAAGACATTACTCTGCAATTCCGTCATTAGCATGCTAAAGGAATTGTACCCAATCAAATGAATACAATTTTCTGTAATTTTTTGCTCAGTCAATCTATAAATAGTTGATGCGTTTCAAGTCATCTTCATGCTACTTTCCTGTGGTGGTGCATCAATCAGAATAAAGGTCTGTGAATTGTCTCAGACCTGATGGTTTGACATATTGAATAATAGCTAATTTCAAGTCCATTTACATATAAACAAAAAAATGTAATTAGATCTCAATCATTCTCTTCCCATCTTTACTACAAGATACTGAACTTTTACTCAAGATTTGAACTCATAAAATTATCAATTTAAAAAGACTTACCTTTTCTGGTGTCCTATTCCAAACTATGACAGAATGTCCTGAGTTAAGTAGATTTTTTACAATGCCTGAGCCCATGATTCCTAATCCTAAGAAGCCAAACTTCAGTGTAGAAGGTAAAATGTTCTTTTCTTTTAAAGTCTGAGATACACTTTCTAAATCTAAAGGTGGGGTTTCCTGAGGAAAAAATATACTCAAATTACTTGTTGAAATAATTTTTAAACAAATATTAATAGCAAAAAGTATTAAAACTAAGTATGTATATTTGGTAAAATCCAACATCTATAATTTTCATCAACATTTTGATGTAAAGATAAAATTATATTATTTTATCAAATCTACATTCTTACATAAAGATTATCGACAGTAATGTTTAAGGTAATACAATATCAGTCTATGTTACCTATACAACAAACATTTCACTTCAAACAGTAAAAAAAGCGAACAAATACATAAAACATATCTAATTTACATAAAAATTTCCAATATCAACATATTCAATAAATAGAAGATCTACTTACTAAAATTAAACACGAAAAAGCAGATAAATACTAAATTATACGAGTGCTTACATAAATATTTAACAAAACTTGATAACTGTCTATAGTAACTGAAGTTCTAAGGATTTATAATAAAAATTATAAGTAATATCAGTAAAGTTTAGCTGTGGTGTTTTTATGTTTGTAGTATAAAATCACACACACGTGCGCACACACACACACGTGCACGTGCGCGCACACACACACACACACACACACACACACACACACACACACACACACACACACACACACACACACACACACACTAAATTAGTACTATGAAAATTAAAAGATTGAAATTGTTTAAGAATTTCACACATAAAAAAATTGGCTTTTCAAATTTAGACTTGTAGTGAATTTTCTAAGGATAATTAGGACCAGTAAAGTTTGTTCAATTTTATTAATATCAATTTTGAATTAAATATAAGTCAATTGTGAAATATTGCTAATATAAGTAGCATATATATGGTAATTACTATATTGTTCTTTTTTGCCTATACTTCCACATAACCCAAGATAAGAGCCAGTCGTTAATTGCTTTAATTAAATATAAATAAATGTTTTAAAACAAATTGCACTAAGAAAATTAAAATAATTTAGAAATTAATAATACTGAAATTGTCTTTTCATAACATTGTTTTTAAACTGTTAATTATGGCATACCAAAATATTAATTCTTCATTCTCAGCAGGGATAAAATCGCAGACTTCAATGCTAAATCAAAGAAGCTGAGTTTTTAAAATTTTATTCTTTAAGATTTCAATGTTTTGTTTTTCAACTACAAATTATTTCAAAACTGACAAATTAATTACAAAGGAGAAATTCTGATAGAAATCTATTAAAGAGTAAAATGTATTGTAAATATTATTACTTTTTGGCTATATAAAAATGCTAGTAAAATAAACTTATTAAATGTTATTTAAAAACAAATTTCAGTATTGTATATGAGTTTGATCTTTCTACCAAAAACCTGTTCTGAGGTAATAAATTTACTAGTTTATCTAATTTAATCTTCTTTAAGTTCCAATTTAAGTTAACTGTAACTGTAAAAAGATTAAATAAAAATTATTAATTATCACCAAATCTTTCTAAATTCCTTTCACATCTTCTTACTTCATAACACTCAGTAAAAGTATTGTAATGTAGTTTCAGTGTAATAATTGCTGGCTTAAAGCATAGATCAAAATATAAATTTCATTTGTAATAAACCTACTTTGAAACTTAAATTTCTGGATGGGAAATATTCAATATGTTAATGATTATTTTCATTAAGCATACAGGGATTTATAAAATGAGAATTAACTAATAAAAGTACAAGATTTACATAGTCAAACTTTTGGTCTAAACTTACAGTTTTACAGTAATATGGGTTTAGCGATTAATTTTTAAATTTAGTTATTAAAGTTGTCTTTTTTTAAAACTTTAAAACATTTTTGATCAAAATTCAATGTTTTTATTTTTTCTCTTCTGTTCTTCCTTTTGCATTTTTAAATACCCAGAGAGTATTTTTTTTTCCATTACATTTTTGCAGCTTAGCCCTAGCTCCCTCAAATACTTTTTTAAAATGTATAACTTCTTTTTTCATGAGCTTTTTTGCAACCTTCTTCAATTTTAATTTTCTTTACTATTCTTCACCTATAACTATCAACTTATAGTTCTTTAGTTTAAATTAATTTTTATGATCTTTAACTTTTTTTTAAAATTTTTGTTTGTTCTGGCAGACTTTCTTTTTCTTTGCATTTTTAGATTATTTAGTTCTAAATATGTCAGGCATTGTTTCCAGAAATTCTGAGCCAAGATACAATGTTTCTTGATAATTGTGAAAATTCTTGTTTATCTGACATTTTTATACACATTTTATGTAGATTCTATTATGTGTAGTAGCTCTTTAAAATTAAATGAGGATAATTAATTTTCTCTAAGCTTTAATTGTGTCCAATTACTAGATATTACATGGCTTTCATTATCTGTTGCCCATTTCTAATAATTCACTTCCATCTTGCACCTCCTCAAAACACTTCTGTTCATCATCATCTGCAAACACCTTTATCCATGTCTAACCTACATTATTTAGCCAAATTGCATTTACAAACCATATATTCTAGAGAATCATTGGATTTTCAGTACACTCTATCAATTAGTTAGGAGTAATAAACAATAGCAATAGTAAATAACAATTTCACAGCTTATTTTAATGCTGGATTTCAGAGATTTTAAAAATCTTGCTTAACTTTGATAAAATTCTTCTTTTCTGGTTAGAGTATTTTCATGTCTTGTTTTAAAGTCTGATTAATCTGACAACTGACAACAATTTTCTGTAGCATAAGTTCTTTACTGACATGATTCGACTTCACATTGAAAACTCAATTTTTGCAAGTAAATGTACTCTTTCAGCCACAATTTAAAAAAATCACTGGTTAAGTACAAAAGATGTTATAATGCCATATATTTTTTTATAAGGTCGATAAAATAGTAAACACATTAGCACATGTAAAAGCAAACAGCTTGCAGCAGTTTAAAGCAATCTAAGTTGCTGTAATATTCTTAAATCTTTCAGAAGAATAAATTCAAGAAAACTATTGTGTTAATAGTTTTCACTATTTCAATAATCTATCACTAGCATTTTAAGTCCCAAACATCTACTGTAAATAAAAACTTTGAAATGAAATGGTTTTATATTCCAACTTCATTTAGATTAACCGAAACATTTTTCCTTTATCAAAAGAACTGTTAAAAGTGTTTAAAAATTTGGATCTAACAAATATTTTGCTTTAGTATAATCTGTTTCACTAACTAACCCTTAACTGTCTTGTTTACAACTGCACCATCTGATTCCCTGTAACACTACACTAGGTGGAACAAAATACAAGCAGACATTTCCGCGAAGTAAAAACCACACTCTCAAATGAAACAATTCTCAAACAAACAGACTAGTTCAGTATAAGTTAAATGGAACAGATTTTTACGTTTCTTTCTTGTTTTAAATATTTTTTGGGAAAACATAATAAAGGTTGTGCAACAGTGAACTGTTTAAAAGTGTAAATTTTGCTTGCCTTTTCTAAAGAGAGAGGATATCTGAAATGAAAACTTCAATGTAACATTGTTTATTTCTTCTTTCAAATTTTAATCCACAGAAGTCAGTATTCTCTACTTATTCTAAAAATGTCTCATAATTTTAAAAACTATATTTTTTACTTCATTTAACACCCTAATCTAGAAGTTTATAAGAATGCATATACAAAATATCAATGAGTACGTTTACTAAAAAAGTAAAAGTATTTGCTTAAAAACTGATTTGGCATGCACTAAATTGTTATAGTTAGTTATATCCTATTATATTAAGTCCAGTTAAAAAATTCTTAGATATACTTTATTTATGAATGATAATTTTTACAATTTAGATGTGTAGTAGCAATGTTAAACTAAAAGTACAGTAAACTCTCACTAATCTGTCTGATCTGGGACTGGTATACTGATGGATTACCGTGGGTCCACTAAAAACAATGTATATTGAACAATATTTATGTGTACTGCCCAATAATAAAGAAAACATAGGATAATAGTCCTATAATGTACTTGAAATGATAAAACGAGAATGAATGCACTGGTTTGTACTTTACAATAAAATTATACCTTATCTTTAGCCCTAATAACAAAAACTTTAATATGTTTCTGTTTAGACTACAACGGCATTGTTCACTTGCACTTCAGTAACACCCAATGTACATAGTTACTGCAACAACAAACGATTTGAAATAAACCGTTTAAAACAACATTTCGAAATCATTTGCATATCATGACCTACACATCTAGAAACAGGGGGGGGGGGTCATGAAGATCATGGATGTCGACATGGAGTGAAAAATATACAAGTTATGGAGGTCTGAAACACAATAATCAATATTCGTGTTTACATATTGATTGTTTACATGTTCCGGTCTTGAAGGAAACCCTAATTAATGAGAGGCCGTAATTGTAAAGTTTACTGTATAAATGTAATTGGTGTTTTTTCCAGCATTATAATTGTGGAACATTATTTTATATAGAACTCTTTTTATAAATTTTTCAGAAGAACTCTCTTATATAAAGAAGATATACCATTAATCGAAATAGATTTTGAAAGAGATGGAATTCACAGCCTGATATTCATTTAGTATCTGCTGTACATCTATGGAACTACTGAATGACATATTAGCTTTGACTTCTTCATGGGGACCAACTGTATTTACAATGCAATGAAGTGCTGTAGACTACACTGTAATCTATTTATGATCAAAAATATTTCTTGGTCAAAGGGAAATGCTATATTAACCTCTGCAGACCAAGATAAATTGGATGGAGTTTGGAAATTTCAAAATTAATACAGTTGCTTCAGTTGGATTCTCAGAAAACAGCTTTGTAACAAGCATTAACTTATAAGAGATGAACCATATGACAATTAATTTGCCATAGTTATAATTAAATAATTGCTTATTTAAGTTGTAAAAACTGTAAAATGCGTCATTTTTAAAAATTAAGTTTTAGTTTAATGATGTATCTAAGAACAACAAACAGTTAATTATTCTTATAATTAAATAATATATATCTATTTTCCTTACTACAGTTAATAGTATGAATACAAATTTCACTTAAGTTTGTGAAAGTGAAACTAAACTTTACACCTTGACTAAAACCTTCAAACCGGGTTTTCTTTTAAAAAAATATAAAACCACTCTAGTGATATTGAAAGAAAAACTGGCACTAAATCTAAAATATAACAATGATAAAGACAAATTTAATATAACATTTATCAAGAAAGTCATATTTTCAACTTTATTTTGAGTTAAAAACTGTACATTACTGCTAGAGAACTGTACACAACTTTTGATGACTGCTATACCACAAAAATAATTAAATCACTTCCCCCTGATTGCAATCCCTCAGAACTGAGAAGATGGGAACTATCATACCAGTGGTATACCAAGTCCAGAGAATCCCCTAACCTCAACATCAGATAAATCCATTCATAATTTTTTTTTTTTTTCCTAATAGCCTCAGACGTCTCCAATATCTCTTTTCCTCTGACAGACTTAAATAAACTATAATTACTTATATGCTCATGGAAACAATATATATATCATTAATCTGTGCATCTGTGACATCTGATTTCTACTCTACACAATCTGTGATTACAATTTATATTTATTTTATTTCTCCCATATTTCTTTTTGTGTTTTCTCTTTGATTGACAAAGACCACTGTGAGGTTGAAATATATCATTGTTTAAGTGCTTTTATGTGTTTCTATCTCAAGACTACAGTGTGGACTCTTACCAAGGTAAGTCTGTCAGTCTCCTAGTCCAAAAAAAAAAAAAAAAAAAAAAAAATATATATATATATATATATATATATATGTATATATATATATATATATATATATATATGTATATATATATATATATATATATATATATATATATATATATATATATATATATATATATTATAATAAAGATGATTATTTTTTCTTGATTTGTTATAATTATTAAATAACTTCAAAAAGTTCATAATCAAGATATATTTTATTCAACATTTACAATTATGCTGAAGCTTTTCGCCGGATTATAGTTCCAGCATTCTCAAAGACTACTAACATGGTTTGTCCTCCAAACCATGTTAGTAGTCTTTGAGAATGCTGGAACTATAATCCGGCGAAAAGCTTCAGCATAATTGTAAATGTTGAATAAAATATATCTTGATTATGAACTTTTTGAAGTTATTTAATATATATATATATATATATATATATATATATATATATATATATATATATATATATATAATACATACATAATCATGACATGCTGATATTATACTATTATCATAGACTAGATACTACAGTAAAAGCTCTTTTATATGGCACTGTATAATCAGGAACGTTCTATTTACCAGCACATTTTCAAAACAGAAAGAAATCAGCACAATACCATTCTTTGTTGGTACAAGATTTGACTCTTTGGAAATAAAATTTTTGTTGGAAAACAGTCATCGCGTATCAGATAGTCAGGTATCTGTGATTATTTTTAGAATCATTAAACCATTAGTCTTTGTATAGTTATGTATTAGTGCAGGTTTTATTTTAACATTGTAAGAACAAAAAAAAAAAGTTGTTAAGCAATAATTTTCTTTTCTTGTTTCAATATTTTTCTTATAAATTTTGTGTGTGCAAGAATGTGCTTCTATTAATACGTACGGAAATACAGTAATTTGATATAGACAAATATGGAAGGTAAGATTTCAAGAGTACATTCAGTTTTCCTTGGTAGGTAACACAACTTTATGCATATTACGTACTGTATATAGGCTATATAGGTTAAGTTATATTATCTGGAAATTTTTAATGATTGGCAACATGCTGACCCCAAGAGTGCCGGGATATTAGAGCTTTTACTCTACAACTACTTCTTAATAGTTGATCATTATAATGTGTATAGTCAGCTCTCGTCAGGCATTCCTTTTCTCTTGCAACAATACACAATTTTTAACCCATAACACAAAGTTTAAAATGTTATTTTCTTGTATAAAACTGTTGATATTTTTGTGTTTTAGAGCCAGTTTTTATTTAAATATAATTATAGTGATGTTTTTTCTCTAAAACAAATTTTTATTTTTTATATACAACTTCTATTTGTAATTTCAGAGGACATTTATTAATTTTTCAACTTAAAGATTTTTAAATAGAAACATAAATATGATTCTCCTCTTGTTTGTTACATCTTTATTATACTTTTTTTGTAATAACTTGGCAAAAAAACCACTTACTACCCTACTTACTGATATATTCAGAAGACGCGTTTCGCACTAGGTCAGTTCATTATTCAATGCTATGAGTCACCTGAGCAACAGTCTTGTCAGTGACTCACTGCTTTGAATAATGCACTGACCTAATGCGAAACACGTCTTTTGAATAAATCAGTAAATAGTGTTTTTTTGCCAAGTTAATACAAAAAAGTATAACTTATACAAAAACCTCAAGATGTACAATAAAAACTGCAAATCTTTATTGGTGTTAAAGCATATGTGAAATGTAAAGTAGCATAAATCTCAAAACTTACTGGTCTTGTAACATTTGCTGGTCTATCCAAAAGATTTGAACCAGGAGTTCTTCTAAACGTGTGGTTTTCTATCTCCATGTCATCTCCATTAGTTTCTGGACTTATAAAGTCATCTAATGAGTGTGGTGTTTTTTTCTTTCTTTTAGTTGTTGGGGATGAATTGTCTGACCTGTTGTAATCCCGTTTTATTATAATTTTTCCTGGATTTTCCTGAAAATAAATATATTAAGATAAAATTGAAAATAGTAGAAATCAAGTACATTTTTTTAAAAAACATTAATGAAAGTAAATACTGCATTTTTTAGAGTAAAATAACAAATAAATTGTGTATACAAAAATATTAGACAATAAACCTATTTACGATAACTATGTATTCTGTTTAAACTACTGTTTCAAAACAAATAGACAATTTCAATTTATTCTATTTAACTGTGAAATATTGAAATCTTGTTGCTGTTCAAGACGAGCTGGTTGTTAATCACTTATTACACTTTTGCTATTACTCCCGACCAGACTTTTTGTTAACTAAAGGTTGTTAAATTGTTAACTTACACTTAGAGGAAACTTTTTCGTCTTATGACTTCTTCAGCCTCGTATTTTTGCCGCTAGGAATCCTGCAGTTGTGCTTCCTCAGTACCATTTTTTTGAGAGTTAGAAGTGATGTGCCATCGAAGAGTATGTGTGATCTGTGCGTGTTTGTTCATTTAGGATGTCATTTTTATGTGTGTTGCTATGTCTATATATTTCATACTGTTCTAGTGTGTTTAATTTATGGCCCTTGTTGCATGTGTGGAGGATGCTCATGTTATTTTCCATACTTTTGCATGAGTCTTTAGTGTCCATGAGGTGATTTGCGAAGGTGGATTCAATAGTAGTGTGCAGTGCGCTTTTGTGTTCATTATATCTTTCAGCGAAAGATCTGCCCGTTTGTCCAATATAGAACTTATTGCAGTTGTTGCATTTTAGTTTGTATACTCCTGGGTTATTGTATGTGTTGGTATTGTTATTAATGCTGTGCCTCATAGCCGTTTGGCTTTTATTTGTTGTTCTGTAAGCTTCATTGTATCCTGCTGTTTTGAATTGGTGTTACTGTTCTTGTTATGTGTTTTTTTGTGTAGTTTGTCTATTAAATAATTGTCATATCCATTTTTGTGGGCTAAATATTTGATTGTGTTTAGTTCCTCTGTGTAGTTAGTTGTGGACATAGGTATTTTATTTAGTCTTAGTAAATGTTTTTTTTTAAATGCTGCGTTTTTATGTTGTATTGGGTAGTTCGATGTGTTGTGTATCAGTGTGTCTGTCATGGTTGGCCTGCTGTATATGTTGAATTCAACAAATGTTTAAGTTAGAAATACATGGTAATTAAGTACTTGAACCAACAAAAAGGTTGTCTGAACAATGTGTTGCTCATAAAAACAATCTTTCTTAAGTCTTAAACCTCATTTAAATTTTGTAAACTCAAACCTTCTAGTTTATTTGCTTTACCAATCACATACCTGCCCAGTATATAAAATATTAGCAGGAAACCCCATTTTACACAAGTCAGAATGCATTTTATCGTTTCTGTCATGGTCATTTGTAGATAAAATTCCTTTAGTTTTAAATTTTTTGACACATTTTTTTTGTATACAATTTTACTTTTTATGAATCTTGAATAATTTTCCTACCAAATTTTTATCTTGGTATTTTCAGTAACTTATATGAAGAAAAAACATATAACATTAAATGTAATATTTTTTATTTTCTATGACTAAAATTCAAAAGAAGTACAGTCGGCGCCGCTTATTGTGATCATATTTGTCAGAAGCATATTTGATAGCAATAACCGAACGATAACAATACCCGAACGCTTAATCACGATGTAGTCTACAGCCGTACTGCATTGAACTCACTGTATTATTGCCACAACTGTTTGTTCTGAACGATATGTAAGCCTATCATTACATCAAGTAATTCTAATTCTGTAACACTATAATTAAACTGTACTTACCAAATTTTGATGCTATTCCGGACAGTTTTATGTACAGTAGTAGAATTTCTGTAATTTAGTTTTCTACTTGTTAAAATTAGTGGGCATATTTCATGTCAGTTTATTTTATTCCACTGTAGATTTTTTTAAAACACTGAATCTAGCATAATTGAAAAAAAATACAGTGTATAGAACTACGTAAAACACTTGATCAAAACATTTTAACACATAAAACTTCATTATAAAACACTTCAATCTTATTTACACTTCAAATTTACATTTACTTTTTCTCGAAGAATTCCTCTATACGTGACTGTCTGTAGTCTTCTTGTAAAATATTGTTTATAAATTGTTCATATTCATAATGTTTGTTGAAATTTTCTGCTTTTTGTTGAACAAACTGCCTTAGAATCTCAAGAGCTTGGTGAACTTCCTGTTTAGATCTTTGCGGTACACATTTATCATTTTCGTCATCATCGGTGCCTTCTTCTTCTTCAGTAACTTTTGATGTTGAAGCAACTACTTCACAAATATCGTCTTCAGTCATTTCCGCTGCTGTTTCAATACTATCGTCAACTTCCATCCACTCAGTATATTCTTTTAAGGACAAATCGAAAGGCTTCAAGTTCTCTTCAGAGTCTTCCTCAGATGTAGCTTGCTCTTGATTTTCTTCAACAAAAAAACCAACTTTTCTAAAGCAATTTTTTACAGTTTTTTCAGAAACTTCATTCCAAGATTTTGCTATCAGATGAATAACATCGAGTAAAGAAGTTTTTTTAGCCAATTCATTTGAGGTAAGGGTTTGAAATTCATCCATATTTTCTATAATTCTAGCACGCATCTCTCGTCGATAAAAACTTTTGAGATTTTTAATTATGCCTTGGTCACATGGCTGAATAATTGATGTAGTATTGGCCGGAAGGTAAATCACTTTGATGTGTTTTAGCGTAGTGCTTATGTCCAGGATCAACAAGATGACAATGTAACAGATAGCGATAGTGAGGAAAAAGATGCTTTTACGAATGCTGTACTTATGCCAACGTTGTCACCGCTCTAAACATTGCGTTGCGTTACGTAGAACAACATGCAGCTGCAGCACCCAATGATATTAAGCTAATGTGACGGTGGTGCAACATCGCATTTTCAGGAAGCTTTACGTTCTCTGCCAGATGAAGATTACTGATTTTAAGTGAAAATTATAGTTAGGTGTTGGTGGCTTTTGTTTTTAAGTTAAAAATATCATTCAGTGAATGGCTTTTTTATTTTTATTTTGCTGCCAATAAATTCTATGTTTGGAGTTCTACTGTAAAGCAAAACCAATGATGTTAGACAGTGTTAGTTTTTAGGGATGTAAAGGAATTTTACTGATAGTTAATCTTCTTATTGCTCGAACAATTATAAGTCAAAGCTACTCTAACCTCCTGGGCCAACTACTGAAAAGATAGGAAGAAAGTCATCTTCCATCAATTATAAGTATCGTTATTACCCCTGCCTAAACAAACTGCATGTCCCTCTTATTTGCCTGATTTGGCTTCATCTGACTTTCACTTCTTCCCCTTGCTAAAAATTTAACTTGATGGATGGAGATTCCCTTCCAATAAAGAACGGATATCTAAATATGATTTGAAGGGGTATTTTGCAGGCTTAAAGGAATATAATTTTCTAGATGGGATCAAGGTACTGGAACATCTCTGGACTAAGTACATTTGTGTACAGGGAAAAACTAAAAAAGGTTTCAATGAGGTAAGTCTTTCCTCCTAGTATATTCTTAGAAATTTTTAAACCGCCCACATATTAGTAAAAAAAAATTATTTAAAGAGATATGTTGATGTGTCTCAGCATTTGGTTTTAAATGTGATTATAAATGAAAAATTACAAATCTGTAGTTTTTGTTTATGGGATTCCATGAGAGAAAACAAGCTCATTTGAGTAGCTGTAGATAGTCTCTGTGGGACTGTCGGTTCCAAAAGTTTAAAAACCATGAGTTGATTAAGTAGCCAAGGAAAACAGATTTAACTTGCTCCAAGATGAGTAGGCCTGGCACCCATACAAGATCTGTATGCCCAAATCATGCATAATAAAAAAGCGTTAAATGTCTATATATGTAGAAAGCTTTCTAACGATCATTTATCAATCTTCTGGAACAATAGCGAAAGCAGTGTTACGTAGGACTTTAGTGCAGCCCTTCACTATTTCTCTCTACCCTCCTTGATTGTTTTATACCACTTGCAGAAGGACATCATCTGGTACACAAATCAACTGGTCAGTACCTTTCAATTCATATACTTTTGTCAATTCAAATGTGTATTTCTCAGTTCTTCCTCAATTGTATTAAAAAATTCATATTGCAAGGTTTCTATAACTTGTTATCAATGGTAGACGATTGATAACGTTACTCAAAGCATCACATACATCCACTCAAACACTGTAACACTCTTAAAAATAAGGTGTTACATATAAATTGACTTATATATTTAATTTTTATTTAATAATTATATCGTTCTAATATAAAAGAAAATTTTTGTTTTCTTGGTGCACATTGTGAATCTAGCGTAGGTAGTAAGCGCTCCTAGCGGGCGAAATAGAAAAATATCGTACGAGTTAGTAACTTAAGGCAATTAACCGCCTCACGTCATGTGACGTAAGCATGAGGCGATACTTCTGAACCAATCAGAATATTCATATATATAAATAAGGGTGGGAGTTTGTTTGAAAATTTCAGTTAGCGCGTCCTTGCAACGACCCCACTTTTCTCCAAAAGTCTTTGAACGAGACAGACGTGATGGCATTTTCGGACATAACCTAGAAATTTGTAAGCTTCCAGTATTCAAAATTTAAGATGTCAAGGCCGGTACCAAATTTTATAAATGCAACTAAAGAAGAAGTCAGAAGCGATTATTTATGTGTTTCAAATAAGTAAAGGTTATATCATTTTTGTTTAAGAGCGCCGATTACAAGAGCAGTGATTATTGTACAAAAGCCATGTGCAGTGTTTAATGGTATATGTTATAGTGTTTTACAAGTAATGTGCACAACCAGGTACGTTTTAGATAATAATAAAGAAAATGTATTTTAATGTTAACTAACTTGAATTTTAAATGGTAAACGATTAACACATGAACGGTAGAAATTGTCCTTTGAATATCCACTTCTAAAATTAAATTGGAAAACTTAAGTTACTACCTTCTCGATATATATAAATTTTAAAGGTTAATAAGTAATTAAAATGTATGGAACAGTAGGCAGTAATTAAAAGTTAATTACTGGACACAATGGTGTCATTTGTTCGTTTGTAATTTGTCATTGATTAATAAATTGTTTAACTTTGTATTTAAAAATTTTCAATTCTTATTTCACAAGTAACCTAGTTCTACCTTCAAAGATTAGAAGACCGTTGCAGACAAACATTATTATGCCTGAGTTGTAACGGAGAACTAGAAGCCCCGGGTAAGTAATAATTAATTTGTTAATTAGTAATTAACACACATTTTTAATAAAGATAAAAACTTACCCGAGGTAAAAGGGCTAGTACGTTACAACACCAATTGATTTGAAACTGATGCTTTAGTTGAAATAGAAATGAGTAACAATACGGTATTCAGTGCTGCAATTCTGTGCAATACATTTCCTCTCAGGGTTCCTATTATCATTACAGTATTTCTCGAATAGCCCTTGCATTTGAAAATAATGTGAATAGAATTGATTAAGAAGATGGTATAAGATAATGATCAGGTAACTGAAAAGGAGTGCTGGGTTCTGCTTGGAGTTGATAGGTTAAGCGGTGACGGTTTTAAAGGCAGGTTATCAATAGTATCAAAGAGTATTTGTGATTTGTATTGGGTTTGTTTGTTTGCTTTAGATATTTTCAAGGCAACGTTTTATCTTGACTGGCAACGTTTGAGGTATATTAAGACTTTGTAACACTTCACCCATTTGATTTACTATTGTAAATTATACATCAAATAAAAAGGCAACGTTTATAGTCTTTTCCATGCAAATGTTCAACCTAAACACCATTCATCACAATACAGACATTTGGTCGATAAGGAGAGTTCTTCCCATACCTTGTTCAGTGTTTCTTGGAGTAATTGTTGTGATAATTGCTTCAATCTTTCTTCTTAAATGGTTAGGTCTCCTGAGTAAAAAGAACATACACATGATACTTTACGTAGCCCCCGAGGAAAAATCACTTATCAAATTAAGTGAACCTGGAGAACATTTAGCTGCTGGTCTCCAAACCAGTAATTGGGTTCAATGTTATTTATACTTTGTTACACCTGTGACAGGCTCATCATCTTGTACTCAAATGAAGCTCTTTGGTTCATTTCCTTCCAATTGAAGATAGAGCCGAAGTTGTAAAACATTAAGAAAGTTACCCAGTTAAAGTTGTTTCACAAAAAAGTAGCCCTATATAATTGGCTTAAAATAAATTTACTTGTAGGGAGTCTTGCAGCAACTGTACTGTCATGGATATTTTTTGACCTCTAAATCTGCATATTATTAATCTTTACATTTCCAGTCAAGTGAAATATCAATTTATCATTGAATGCAATATAATCAAGAAAATATACACCACCAAGCAGCAACATTTTGTTTACAAATACGCATATAAACTATTCTACAGATTGTACAACTTAAACAACAGTACATGACTAGGGCGTGGTGTAAATGTTTCCTTAAACCTCTCTATACAGACATCACTGGAATTAATAATTCACAACTAGCCTTCAAAACAGAATTTTTTGGGGGCTCTATGAGAAACCTTCTAACTTGTTCAACTCATTCTTAAACCCATTTTGGTTGTCTCATACTCTTTCTTCCCTTTACAAAGACAGTCAGTATTTTTAAACTGATTATATTATCAAAAGAACTTAAAATGCAACACATGTTCAACTGTAACTACATATTCAGTCTTTGCCAACTGTAACACAGAAAAAACTTTCTGTTTAATAGACGCCATCTTAATTACTAGCGCTATCTAGCAAAAGATAGGGGAGACAGTAAATCTTCATTTTTAAACATAAATCTGTTAGTTGCTCTCCATTTGATGTATAAATTACATTAGTAATCAAACTGAATATATCCTATAAAGTTGTTAAGGTACTCTGACGTTTGGAGACAAAATGTATTATACATTATTGCCAGATCTGATTTGTTCTGCTGGATGGGGTACAAGTATTATTGATAATTGAAACGACTTTCTCTGTCAATACATGATCTATTAACAATAACCTCTGAATAGAGTTCTGAGCCCATCCAAGCTGATTTTTGAGATGCGTATTTAACCGGCAGTTTAAGTTAACACTTTTGAGACATGGATTGGGCAGGTTTTTCAATTACAAACAATGGTTACTTAAACCTCTACAGCATTGTTATATAACACTAAAGTAACTCATGCATTGTTGGATTTATGCCCTTTACATGAGTCAAGATTTGAGGTCAGCAGTTTTATTTTTGTTGTTGTAACACTTGTCAAACCATGTCATCAGCATTGCATATCTGAGACAGGAAAAAGAGTTTTTCATTCATAATTTTTTAAAATGTTGTTTATATTGATCACTTGCAATTCAACCATTTAAAGATTTTTCTGAAAATTTTTAAATGTTGCATACAGTGACACTCTTTCCACCTTGATAACCTTCCTAATTCTCCTGTAAATAGATTTTAAATTTTTATTGCGGCTTAGAGTCTTCATTGAAGAATTAGGCCTTAAAAAGGAACACCTTGCTTGCATTCTAGTAAAAACCGAAGCCTTGTTTTGCAAACTTCAGACTCTGGATCTCTAGATCCTAAACTCGGTTTAGATACAAAATTGTGATATTTTGTGTACTTCCCTTCTTTCAGTTAGTAAAAACACATTCGGTTTTTTTTATAGGTACTGCAACTCATTGTCCATGCAATATTTTTTGCCATCTTCATCCAAATTGCAAACCATCAAAAACTCAAAAATTCTGCATTTAAAGTACCAATTTGATTTCTAAAACACTCTACAAAACTGTCAAATAGGCTAATCAAACTTAAATTGGAGTGAATACATAGTACAGTTAAGTCTGTCACCTCTTATAAAGAGCACATGATCATAAAATCCAATGCGGACAGATACGATTTTTTTTTTTTCAACTAGCTAGATATACCGTTCTTTGTATTTATGCAGCTGCATTTTGAACAGCACTAATAATACAAATCAAAGATAATTAATTCTGACCTACCACTCCATAATCCTAAACACAATAAATGACTTTATAGTAGTGTTTATTAGAATGTTACAGTACATGTTTTCCTTCTATCATATACATGAATTATGAAATTTACAACACTAATATAGAAAGAGCTTCCTTGTCTTTAGAAGGACTAGTCAAGATCAGCCAAAAGACTGGTCCAGATAAACAAGTGATATAATTATTTTTTATAAGTAAACTTGTTCTGAGGACAAACAATTTTTTTTAGTGACTTTTTATTTTAAAATTACAAATTCTATATAGACGACATAATCACAATATTAGGTGGCATAATAGAAAGTGGATTTCCTACTCAATTTTCCATTTCCCTCTCTATACATTATATGGTGTTAGACTCTTATTTTTGATTGTTACTACTTATTCATTTTCTTTTTTTTTTTTATTTCTACACTATGAAGCTGATGGCGGTCTATAATTTCTCTTTCTATCCATCTCTAGTAATGCTTCATTATTGCAAGGAACCTTTCTCTTATAATTTCACATACATCTTTAGGAAGTTGATTTTTAGCAAGGGGAAAGTTGGCTCAGTGCCAAAGTACTGGATTTCAAATATTTAGACATTCAGATTGAATTTGACAGGGACTTCAACTTTTTAAAATTTAATTAATGAATAAATATTTGAAAAAACTGCATTAACATCAATTGCCATCCAATATATCAATGGTTCCCAAACTGGGGGGGGGGGGGCATGAAGGGAAGTCAGGTGAGGGGTGTGAGACCAATTAGAAAATAGTTAGATAAATTCTCATTTAGTTAAAATTTAAGTTCACAATTTACCAAAATTTAAAACTAAATCTACACCTCAAATTTTTTTACATGGTAATTTTTTTGACCATGATGATCAGATAATTAAATGAAATGTATGCATTTATAAAAGAGATATAAGTAAAGATTGTGCAAATTTAATAAACTTGAAATTAAATCATCATGGCCCCTTGAAAAGAATAATAGTACAAAAGTGTCGCAAAACAAATATTTGCATCTTGAATTTTGTAGTCCATTACGTTCGGTGAATCTCATTTAATCACTTTTACATTAGTTTATGACTATCAAAACTTTAATTTTGTAAATTTATAAAAACTTACTAAGACAGAACGTTTTTGATCACTCTGTGGCGATCTTCCGTAGTGTCTAAATTTTCGGCTTGGGGTTGCTGTTAGGTTAAGCAGTGACGGTTTTAAAGGCAGGTTTTCCGATAGTATCAAAGAGTAATTTCTATTGGGTTAGTTCATTTAATATGTTTGTATTTTGTGTGTTTGTAAATTTCATGTTGTTCTAGTGTGTTGAGATGTGGTCTTTGTTTGTTGAAGTATAAGATTTCTAGGTAATGGTAAATGTCTGTGTATTTGTGCCCTGTGTCTTTAGATGATTGTAGAATGCTGAGTTTGTGTTCTGTTTGGGTGATATTGTGTGTTCCTCTACTCTTTGTTGGAAGCTGCGACCTGTTTGGTCAGTGTAGAATTTGTTGCAGTTTATTTGTATATGGCTAGTACTTGTAGTTTATCTTTTTGTTGGTGTTGTGTTGTATTTTGCATTGCAGTTTGTTATTAGTTTTGTATGCTATTTTATATCTTGTTTTTTTTTTTTTTTTAAATTTGTGGTTTCTATTTTATTATCATTTATATTCAATGTGATGTCGAGGTAGTTGATTGTTCTATTTGTTTCTGTTTCAACGGTGAATTGTATGTTTTCGTTGTATGTATTTAGTTTGTTTAATATTATGACGTGTTCGTTGTGAATGGTAGGTTGGTATATTACAAGTATATCGTCTACATACCTTGTCCATAGTGAAATATTGTGTGTGTTTAGTATAGGTTTAATTATTATTTGTTCAAAGTGTTGTAAATATATTTCTGACATGACAGATGATATGGGTGATCCCATGGGGAGTCCAGTTGTTTGTTTATAGTATTTATGGAAGTAATTTTGGTTACATATGTGTTTGGTTAGCGTAATTATACTATCTATTGTGTTTCTTTTTTCGTTATTGTGTATTAGTTTGTTTTTTATTATTTCTATGGTTTTTTCTATTGGGATGCTAGGGTACATGTTAGTTATGTCATAACTTATTATTTTTGTGTTGCTGTTTGTTTTTATCGTTTTTATTTTATTAATTAATTCGTATCCATTTTTTATATTGTATGTGTTGTTAATATGTATTTTAGATCTTATTATTTTGTCTAGTATTTTTGCGATTATGTAAGATGGTGCTGTTGTGAAATTTATTAGTGGTCTAAATGGTGTGTCGGGTTTGTGGATTTTAGGTATACCTGATAATATTGGTGCAAATGCTTTGAATGGATGTAGTCTTGTGTGGTATTTTAATTTATTGTTATAGTTTAGGGTATTTCGGTGAGTGACAATTAAGTTTTTTATTGTAATAAGGTATTTGGTAGTTGGGTCTGGGATTTGTTCGTATTTATTTCCTTTTATGTAGTTAGTCATTGAATCGATGTATTTGGTATTTTCTACTATTACTGGTGTATTTGTTTTATCGGATTTTAATATTAAGTAGTCGTTGTTTTCTAGTTTTTCTCTGAGTTTTATAATTTCTTTTTTATTTATATATTGTTCTGTTTTTTTGTATTTTTCCGTTTTTATTAGGTTAATTTTATTATTAATATTGTTTCTTGTGTGTTCAGTATTTTGGTGGGTAATTTTGTGGATGTTAGATTCTGTGTCAACTATTAGGTTTTTTATTATTTGTTTTTTGTTGAATTAGGTAGGTTATATTGGAAGGAATTTGTTATTATTATTTTTTCTTTTTCAGTAAACTGTGTTTTAGTTAAGTTTATGTATTTATTGTTGTTAGAGGTGTGGATTGGTTCTAGGCTATTTTTTAGGTTATGTTGTTGTTTTGATAAATTTTCGATTTTTCTGTTTTGTCTGTTTATTGTGTTTGTTTTATGTTTTATTATAAATTGTTGTGTTTTTTCGTGTATAATAGGCGTGAGAATATCAAAAGTTTTCATTATTTCCAAATTGGTTGTGTATAGTTGTAAGGTGATTTGGCTTTTTTTTATGGTGGGCAGATTTAATGTTTTGTTTAATTATGTGTAATTTGGCTATTTTTGTTGCTTTATTGATAATAGTGTTTTGTTTATTTTTTAAGTGTAATTTAGCGTATTTTGGTGTTATATTAAGTGTTAAGCATTTTTTATTAAAATTTATTTTGTTGATGCAATTCTGGAGTTTGATTTTGAGGTTAAGATATTTACGGTACAGTTGTTTACCTTGGTAGGTGTTAAATTCTTGATATTTTACGTTATCCATTGTTTTTCCGTTGCACTGACTTTATGAAGTTAATATATTACTATTGTAAGTAATTTTATCCACCATTAAGTGCAATGATTTTACCTTGAGTAAGCGCCTTTCGGTCACTTGACCATTGTCGAATTACTGATTATTTTTTCTTAATTTTTCTGGTGCGGATGTTTGGTCCGTCGTGTTGGTAATTGTTGACGTCATAGACTTACAACTATACACAACCAATTTGGAAATAATTAAAACTTTTGATACTCTCACGCCTATTATACACGAAAAAACACAACAAATTATAATAAAACATAATTTAACAATAAATACTATAAACAAACAACTGGACTCCCCATGGGATCACCCATATCATCTGTCATGTCAGAAATATATTTACAACACTTTGAACAAATAATAATTAAACCTATACTAAACACACACAATATTTCACTATGGACAAGGTATGTAGACGATATACTTGTAATATACCAACCTACCATTCACAACGTACACATCATAATATTAAACAAACTATAACAAACGATAATAAAATAGAAACTACAGTATACAGGAAACCTACTTCCAACAACACCACAATACACTACAAATCTAACCACCCTTGGACACATAAAATTAACACTTACAGTAACATGATAAATAAAGCAATAAAATACACACAGGATAACAAACAAAAATTAAATGAAGAATTAGATAACATCACAAAAATAGCAATAGAAAATGGATACAACAAACACATTATAAAAAATATATACAATAAATTCACAAAAAAACCTAACCTCAACACAACACTACAACCGGAACACAAAAATAATAAAAATAAAAAAATCTACCTAAAATATAAATGCACCAATAACAAAATAGAAAAAATAACAAATATATACAACAAAGAATACTACACTCCAACATACAAACCAAACAACAAAATAATAAAATATCTTAATAACACAAACCACAAAACATAACCATAATCAGGAATTTACAAAATTACATGTAACAACTGTAACGCATTTTACATAGGGAAAACAACCAGATCATTTAAAATAAGATTTGAAGAACATTATAGAGCATTCAAAAACAAAAATTCAAAAGTATCAAATGTTGCAGCACACCTAATATCACATAAACATGAAATAACAAATTACGAAAATAACCTAACCATACTTGAAATAAATAATAACCCAATAGAACTAAACTCACTAGAAAAATACCACATTTACAAAAACATACACAACAATTTAATGAATCTACAAACAACATATACAGAAGACATACTATTCAAAAACATAATACACAAACTCAAGAGGAAAGGTATATAATGTCAACAATTACCAACACGACGGACCAAACATCCGCACCAGAAAAATTAAGAAAAAATAATCAGTGATTCGACAATGGTCAAGTGACCGAAAGGCGCCTCATCACTCAAGGTAAAATCATTGCACTTAATGGTGGATAAAATTACTTACAATATACTTAGTAATATATTAACTTCATATATATATATATATATATATATATATATATATTGTAATGTTTTTATGTAAAAACACTAAAACAATAAATAACAATAATTCGGGATATAATAGAAGTGAATTAAAAAATGGATAAAAAAAAGAAAATGTAAACAATTGAGCCATAACCTAAAAAAAGGGTTATACAATATTAAAACCAAGATGGCGGATATTACAAATAAATTCTGGGGAACAGCTGATGTTTTTCAAATGTATAAATGTACAAAACCTAAAATTGCATAGAGGATCAAAACCTAACTGTCCGGGAAGGAAGATGAAAATCAAATAACCAGTGGGTTAAGTAACAGTTGTTTCAACAATGGAAAAAAATTATTTTTTTCTCTAGAATCTCAATAGAAGAATGCATGGATAGAAAAGGCTGCATTGGAACTGGAAGCAAAAACTCAGTTGGCCAAAATCTTATTAAAGGAAGAATTCAAGTATTAAGAAAGCAAGCCTAATTAAAAGTTGGTAGAAGCCAATAGTGGTGAAAGCATAAAAAAAGCATAGTGGTGAAAGATTTGATTATAGAAATAAATTTAAAAGGCTAGAATTTTGGACAAAAACATTAAACCCAAGATAAGTAATTAATTTCAGAAAAGATTGTAAATTATAATTATATTGTAAATTCAAAATTAATAACTTTAGGCCTAGGAGTTTCTTTTATAAAATTTATTACAACATTAATTGCATAAACCAAATTTTAATTTGTCATAATTAATACCCACCGAATAACCTGGGAGAAAAGTCTTGTGCTAGTTAACTAAATTAAGGAAATAGAAAAAGTGTATTAAAAAAATATTGTTACTAGAATAATTAAAAAACTAAACCAAACAAAGATTAAATTGAATTATAAGAAAGTGTTTTTTATTTATTATTATAAATGGTAGGTAATTAAAAATAAAAGTAATAGGAATCTAAATTTTACTGTTAGGGTTACAATCATTTTGTAATTTGTTCCAAGTAATCTAACATGTTGACATGTCCCCTTTGAATTTCTACTGACGTTAATTGATTTTGGTTTTGCTTAAGGTGGTCGTCTAACTGTTTTAACTGAAGGTTGTCAGTAATACATTGTCCCGTGTTAATTTTGAGTATGTTTAAATTTTCCCGCTTGTTTTAGTTGTTGATCTTCACACATTATTTCCACGTCCGCTAATTTAGTTTGTGTTGTATCAATTTTATTGTATAATTCTAAGCTTTCATAATTGCATTCTTCCTTATCCTCAATTAATACATAATTAATTTCTATCTTAAAGTCTTAATTATTCTTAACTAATTTATCATTAATTTCTTCTTTAAAGTCTTCATTATTCTTAATTATGTCATCTATCTTTCTGTTAGTTTCATCTAATTTACTAATTAAATCTTGTGAACCTTTGTCTAATTTATTATTTAAACCTTGTGAACTTTTGTCTAATTTATTATTTTGCTCTTCAAACTTTCCACTTATGAATTGCATTAGCTGTAACACATCTACCTCGGTGTTAATGCTAGTCCCTACAATTGTCTCTGTCCCCACACACAAATTTTTTTCATCTACTTTATTCATGATTTAAAGTCACTTCCCGAATAATGTTCTATAGTCAATAATGTTCACAGTTTTTTATTAAATTTCCTTAATTGACACTTTTACTTAAGCCAACAGATTAATAAATTTGTTTATTAATTTATGATTTACTTTATTTATTTATATTCACCATTTCTGTTTAACCTGCCAACTAGTTGGGCGCCAAATTATAACTTAACTTTTGTTATAATTATAATTTATTTATAATGTTATTTATTTACCTTACCTATCCAATGACACCTTCAGGTTTATAAAGAATTAACAATCTTATAATTTTTAAACATCACTTGCATTTATTCTTTACACATTATACCAAATTTATATTAAATATTTTGCAGTGACAGGATTGATATATTAACTAACATTACAATTATAAAGGTGGACTTTGAGGCTTTAGAATTCTAATAAAATAACATAACAAAGATAATAAATTAAGTATTAAAATTTTGTAGTTGCTCTCGGGTCGCTAATACGGGAACTTTGCTTCTTAAATTAGAAATGGTGAAACTAGATTAAGTTTTATAAATGGTAATGAAATTAAAAATTTGTTCTGAACTTTACTAAAATATAAATTGTGTTGGCTACACTTATATCCAATTAATACTTATAGTTTTTGTAGAGCTCCTGGAATCTTGGCCTTTGTTACCTTCTGCTCTTACACTTGACACAAAAATCTTACTTTCTTAATACTTTAAAAAAAACTTTTACGTTGCACTTTTTAAAACTTACTTATAAAAAAACTCTTTACTTAATTTAACAATTTATTATTTTTACAACACTCCCATCCTTATCCTCGCCAATCCGGCTGCGTTCTTCTTGAGTTCCCTTCAAAAACTTCTCTTACGTCTCCCGATCATTTAGTTTTTATTGAAATCCCTAATCTCTCCCACTACCAATGTGTTCTTTGTAAATTCCCCCAGTTTCCACAATTCGCCATCTAACGGTACACGGTTATTTTCCAAGGCTATATCGATCAGTGGATTTTCCCGTCCTAATAAGTTTGGACCCTTCTATTGTCAAATTACTGGCACACAGTTTATAGCTTTCCCGTAAAAGGATAATGGATGGTACCTGCTTTGTCGGCACTTTACAAAACTATTTGTGTCTTTCTTTGCTATTCCTACAGATAATTATTTTAGCAACTAACTGAATTTACTCTAAAGCCTCCTACTTTATGTTATTATATATATATATATATATATATATATATATATATATATATATATATATAAAATATATGTTTTTTTTTCATATTCCCAGACCATTTATTTATAGTGTAAAGTGGTTTAATCCTGGGAGCCTTTCATTTCAAAAAGAGGGGGCATGGTAGGAAAAGGTTTGAGAACCCCTGCACTACATGTTTAAAAGGAATTGAAACAAGGTTCTACTGTACATGAGAAAATAATAATAAATGTTAAATAGTGGGCTTAAATTATACAAAAATCACTGATGATAAATAAAAATTATACTTCATGTGTTCCGTAATGATTTATAAAACTATTATTAAAAAATTGAAGTTTTAATAACAATAAGATCCTGAAACATGAGCAGAACATAAAAGCACACAAGAGATTTTATACACAAAATAACCTCGTAAAGAATTAATATAGAAAATTAAATATTTGTTGATTCCAGCTTCTCGTGAGCTACTAGTTTTTAACTACAAACACTTGTAAATTGTTACACCTGCCTATAGTAGCACCTATTTTATATTGTTGAGGACGGCCATTGCGTGACTATGGTGACTAAATTGTCAATGGGACACCCTTAACAGCCGTCCTCAACCATATAAAGTAGGTGCTCCAATAGGCAGGTGTAACAGTTTACAACAAGAGTTTTTAGTTAGAAATTAGATAGACAATTAAAGTTCTTCAGCCATAAATTGTTTATATAAAAAAGGTAATGCTATTAGGTGCAGAAATCTTTATTTAATCTCCTAAATTATGTTAACCAAGCTTAATTAATGAAAACAAAGTACTACAAAAATATCAGTTTGTATTTCATCATGTCACAAGCTAGGAAAGAAAGGTTGGAAAGTTACCTGGTTAGGATAGGGTTCAGGTGATGTAGACCAGCATGCTTTCTCCATTCTTATTACAGGCTGTTTAGCAAAAGCTTCATATAATTTAACTCTATGCATTATATCTTCAATGTTTAATGGGGGAAAATCCATATCATTGTCCTTATTATTTATACCTACATTTGGAAATTCTCCAAATTCTTTCTTCTGGGCTTTATTTCTAATTTTGTTTAAATTCTCATTTTCAACATTACTATCCTGTACAGTGGAAAGTATCAAATATAATAAGCAAATTAAGACAACTATATAATTATACAACTATATATTATGCACAAAACTATAAAGATTGAATAAAATATTGAATATATAAAATAAATACAACAAAAACACAAAAATAAATTGTAATGAATATATATATATATATATATATATATATATATATATATATATATATATATATATTATCCAAATATAAAAGTTTTTATTAAAAAGTAACAAATCAAAAAATAAATGCAGATTAAATACATTCGATTTTAAAAAATTACTAAAACCAAGAAAACCCACAAACACAAAATGTAATGACTATAAATTTCCCTAGCATAGAAGTTGATATTATAAAGCCATAATTTTTTTGAAAAAAATGCAGATTAAGTGTGGAATTCTGAAAATTGATTATAAAGATTTTAGACATTTTTTTAAAATATGGAGACATAATACAAAAAACTTAGAGGTACATACACAGCTAGGTAGTGGATTCGAATTAATTTGGTACAGTACATCTGTTTATTAGCCCATAACTTCATTTTATAACGCTTAAATCATTTCAGTTACTGATTCAATTCTTAAATTGTCATATTGTTCAATTCACATTTCATTAAGATAAAATTACACATTATGTAGTATTTAATGTAAAGTAACAAATTATTTATTATACATACTCTAGTAAGTATTTAATAGCTTAGAAGTTTGCTATTGGAGCTATTTTTTTGGTTTGATGTATTTTTCATAACAGAATATAAATTAGTTAGCTATCTGTAGATTCTGAAGGTTTATTTTGGCTTAGTGCTCAAAACTTATTATCAAACACTATGGCCAATGTAATTTTAAAAAGAAAATATAATTGTAAAACAAAATTAAAAACTTTTAAAAATATAATTTTTTTTTTTTAAACTGAAGTTTTGTTAGAAAAATAAGAGAAAGAAGAGGACAGTACAATATAATAGTTATGGCTATTAAAATTAGGTTGGTATAAAATTTTAATACAAGCACATGACAAATTTTTAACCAAAGTACAAATGATGATTTATAAATTATAATTATTAATTTTTATTCAAGTTGTTCAGTCAAAAACAAGTGTGGGGGGAGGGGTTGCCAATTTTTTATCACTATTTCATCTTATACATCGAATTTATTTTTTATCTGTTATTTTAATAGAAAAGTAAACATTTTATCTTTATACAAATTCTCTTTTCCCTATCTTCAGGGATTGATTTATTTTATAAATTTAGATTTATATATTCTACTAATATATATATTTCAATTATTAAGATTTACACTCATATCTAAATTTCAAGAAGAAAAACATTAAGAACATTTCAATGTCATGGGACATTTTAATAAGGTACATGCAAACAAGGCAAAAAGTGACCTTGAGGAAACAGAGTTGTATAACCCAACTGAAGGGAAACAAAGTGTGAAACTTTGCAGCCAATGACACCTGCAGCATGTACTGAGAACAAGTAAATTCCTTTAACTAAATTTTATGAAAATAGACCAACAAATTATAGCATTTTTTGAATTTCAACAAACTATTCATAAAAGAAAAGAATGTTATATTTATTCAATTCCAAATCAAATGTGGAAATGTTTTCCACTGAACAAAATTTTAAACTACTTAGAAGTAGGAAAGCTATACCATGTCATACCAATTAAATGCTTATTTTTTTGTTCCACTTCTAAAAGAATGTTATAGCTAAATTTCTTTAGTTTAACTTTAAAATGTAGTCAAACATTATATTTATGATATAAAGTCCAAATTTATAAAACAATTTTTTCAATATAATTTTAAAAAGCTGATGTATAGTTTGATAAAAAGTTTATTTGGATGGTGCTAACAATTTACTATAGAAATAAATTTTAGTTGTATATAATCTATTCTTTAAACAATTGAGATAGTTTTCTTATTCAACATGCACATGGTGGTTTCATAATTATTTCCATTTACGCTTTAGTTTTTGTTCCTAGTGTATTTGTTCAAATCAAATACAAAAGTGAGTTACCTAACACAAAAATTAAAGAGTGGTCTCTGAAAAGGTTACTTTTTTAAAAGGGAAATTTTTTTATATAACCACTATATGTCACTATGTTTTTTTATATATGTACCTTACTTCAATTGTTTTTCTTCATTATTTACATGAATATTAGAAATGTCATAAAAGTTTAATTCTACGCTAAAGTAAAATAAATGAAACAATTAATAAACGAAGCAATAATGTAAGAGTCTAAACATAAAAAATAGTACATTATCATATATTTATGATATGTCTCTCATGGATTTATAAAGCAAGAAGGTATCACCTAGATTATAATATTCTTATAAACAATCATGATTCTAATGAATAACAAAACAACAATTTTTTAACCAGTCATCATTTTGACAAAAATACAGAGTATTTTCATAGTCCTTATCAAGGAAAAAAGATACCCCTAAAACTCAAAGAGAAACTAACATCAAAATAAACGTTCATACAATAAAATTATATTCACTATAACATTAACAATTTTTACAATACATTTTTTAAAAAACTATTTTACCTTGAATTATGTATATTACTTTAGAAAAATATAAATAAAAAATAAAAAGGGAATTCTCAATTATTTTAAGAATAAAACATATAAATTATTATTGTTTAAAAAAATATGAAACATTATTTACAATATACTATTTAAATATTTAAGTTTTATACAAAATTCCTTAAGCTTACCTAACTAGGTTACATTGTCAATCCTAAAATAAATCAGTATACTCATGTCAAAGTATAGCTGCAAGACAAAATATATGCAGATATTGATCATAAAATCAATGATAAACACATAAATAAAGATTGTATCAATATTTGGAAAAAAATACAGTTTAAGAAACCTTAAATTTTATTACAGGTAAATCTTATAATGATTTACATTGACTAAGCCTTATGAATATACTTTGTTTCAATAATGTATTGTTTTTATGATCAATATCTCTGTATATTTTTAGTTGTAAATACGTTACAATGATTACACTGAATAATTTAGGAATCACAATATGACTAGTAAGTATGTTTAAGTGATTTCAATGAATTCTTTTATAATAATTTTTTAAAGTAAAAGTAATCCATATAATTTGAGGTTAGATAATTTTAAGAAATCTGACTAAAATGTTTGTAAAAAAATAATAGTTTATATTAAGACTGTAGATATTGTAAATTAATTGTATGAATGTTTATTTAAATGTTAATTTTTATTTATTTAGGTTTTTTGTTGACTTTATTAGTAGGCTTTTAGTTTTAATAAGGATCATAAGACCTTATTGTAAATAAGGTCATGAGACCTGTAAATGGTTGAAATGTTGGAAAAACGGGTAAAATAACTAGTTTGAAAAATTGTCTTGCAATTCACTAGAATGTGTTTGTTAGTTATTGTTCTACAAAATATTAGAATCCTATTATTATAATGTTAATGTTTTTTTAAGGTGATAATAAATTTCTACCAATAAGGTTACAGGAATGAAAAACATCTTTTCATAAAATACAGGGATCACAACCACAACATTCTCTGTGATCATGGGATCACATTGTATAAAACATTGTAAATATGATGGATACATACTCTCTATAGGGGGTTGTAGAAAGGTGCCTATCTGTTGAAAACACCCCATTTATCTGTTGAAAGATATTTTTGAAAAAAATTGTCTATAGATGAGATATAATGATGCTCTTTATAGGAAAGTAGTTGAAAACTATGGAATTACAAGGATAAAATTATTCCTGAAATTGAACTGCACAATACCAGTATGGTAAATTCTCAACTAAAACCGGTTTTTTTATTAACTGAACCTTGTTTCAATATTATAGTGAGTCATTATCCATGTGTTGTGAATACAAAAAAAATGTTAGAGTAAAAAATTATTTTTTAGAAAAACCTCATCACAATTTTGTTATTTAGGCTAACAGAAAAGCGATATTAAAAGAATATAAAGTATTTTTGATGCTGAACCGCTTTCTTGTCCTGTCCTTCCTCTTTTTTTCATGATCTATGTCAGTCAATCCATAGTCTATCGTTTGGTTTTTGCTATTTTTTCTCTCTATTAAATATACTCTTCTAAATAAATTCTTTTATATTAGATTCAGAAGATATACCTCACAATAGATTTATTACATATTCTTAGATAACTTATGTTCAGAACCAAATTGTTTTGTGTAAATCTTCCAACACAGTTAACAATTCTTGCAATAGATCTAAGTTGACATTGTAATTTCAGTAGAGTCTCGATAATTCGAGGTAGATGGGACAGAGACCTCCTCAAATTACCGGAAACTCGGATTACACGGAAGCACGTTCCTGTGCATTAGAAAAAATAGGAGTTTTAATGAATCACAACACTATAATTACCACTCATTTCCTTTACATACCGTATTGATATAAACATTTCTTGACAGCCCGACTTATTTCTTTTGCATACCATATGGCTATAAACATTTCTTGGAATCCCGACTAATTTTCTTTGCAAACGGTATTGATTCCCAGCCATGTTGGCACAACAGGGAACAAAAAAGCTGACAACCTCGCCAAGAGTGGGTGCCGCCTACCACAGCCACAAATCAAAATATCACTGGGCTCTGCTTACACCAGGATTCGCGCAGCAGCTAAGACGTACTTGAAAACGTCACAAGAAAACCTGGCTGTTGGAAAGAGATGGCAAGAACTTTGCACCAACCCCATTCCAAAAGACCTGCCTCGACCTATCAGTGTTACGCTGTTCCGTCTAACCACGGGACACGACTACCTTCAGGCGCACCTTCATCGCATTGAGCTGGCAGACACGGATCGGTGCCCCTTGTGCCAAACAGGAAAGATGGATGGAGACCACCTTCCTGCCTGCCCACAGCTCAAAGCATACAATAGCGACCCAAAAACCAGACTCTCCAAGCTCTACTGGTCTGCACGATGCCAAATGGTCGAGTTACCAAGGGCAGGCGTTGGATAAAGTAAAGTAAGTATTGATATAAATATTTCTTGGAAGCCCGACTCATCATTTTCCTCTAAATAGAAAAAATGACAAATAGAAAAAACCTAGAACTTAACGGAAGCACGAAATATCGGGATCTGGATTTTCAAGACTATACTGTAGTTACAAAAGTTGTTAATTTTTTGACAATGAATAATATATTTTATTTCTAGAAATGGTTCATGAAACATCTAAAATAAATGACGATTCCTGTCTTATCTTTATGGTTTTCGACAAGTCTCTCCAGTGCAATTCTCGTAACCTGCCATTGTTTTCTGTTTTCAAAGAAGCAACATGTTTAACATGTGCAGAAAACATAATTCTGTAACATACTGTATGTTTCTTCCTATTTATTTGAATTTCAAACTTTCGATGTATGAAGAAGTGTTATTCTTTGAGCCATTTTTCTGTTGTATATAGTTGTGAATAATAAGTTTGTTTTATAAAATTACTGTAATTTGCACCTATTTTGTTACTTGGAGTTTTTATTGATTATTGAACATGCGAAAGTTGTGCTTTTACAAATTAACAAAAATGTGAAGAAAAGAAATGCCTTAGTCTTTAGACATACCTTTAGTTTAAGATGTATGCAAGAAGCTGTTGCAAAAAAACTACTCAACAAATGTTAAGGCCGTTATCTCAGCCCAGGCTGAGGGAGTCACAGACAGGTTTAAAAACTATGACACACTAAGTCACTAAGAAACAACTCTTTTAAATCCAAAAACTGTTTGTTGTCAGAAGAAACGACTAGTGAAGTGGTTAAGAAAAGTATCATCAATTTGGTAACAAAGAAAATCGAACAAAACACTGCCAAACACAGTATGCCTCAGCCAATAAACATACAAAATACTGATGAAACATTTGAAGAAGATAACGATGATTTATTAGTATACAGTTGTATCAAAAACTTTGTACAAAAACACAAACCGAGCGGTACTAAACAGTCACAAGCAATCATTGAAGTTAATAGATATTTAGACGAGGATATACTGCCTAAAAAGTATAATCCCCTCGATTGGTGGAAAAACAACAAGAATGATTATAGTTTTTTAAGCAAAGTTGTGTCAGAAAATTTTTGTGTTTTGTGCACATCTGTCCCCTCTCAAAGAGTTTTCTCTAAATCGGGCTATCAGAGATGAAATTGACTGTATGGAAAAAAAGGCTTAACAATTAATGTTCCTCAACTGTAATTAAAGCCACTTTGCTCCAATAGGATATGAAATTAGTAAATATTTGTGTTTTTTTTTTAAATTGGCCAATAAACCTATCTGAATATAATCATTTTATAATTTTGTATTTTAACAGTTAATATATTTAATTTTATTAATGTCGCAAATAGCTTTCTTTAAGATCAACACATGATGTATTTGTATATTTTCAGTTAATCTTTTTGTAGTAAATGTTTAATTCCCTTGTCTACAAGTAATTTGTTTTACCTATCATTATTATTATTGAATTTTGCACATGTGTGCACACACACACACAAACTAACTATTAATATAAAGGAATCATACTGATATGGTCAACTCACATAACGTCAATAAATAATAGCAACTGACAATCACAGTTAAAAATCACAATTATAGTTAAAAATCACAGTTATTTCAAAGTAGCAATCACAGTTTGACCTATTATTGTGAAATCACTGTTGGTCACAACACTAGTAGGTGGTAGTCCCATTAAGAACAGAGAAAAGGCTAATGCATTAAACAAACACATTAAAGAGTCTCATATTTGATGTGTATTATTGTCAAAAATGCTCTCCTTCTCACCTCAAAACTGACTGAAACAGTTATTGTCACTAACTGTAGATAGGTTGTAAGTCTAAAGTCTTGGAGTTTTAAGAAAAGCAAAGTAAGACGGAACAGTCTTAAGTGTTTTTGAAAAAAATTTTATGCTATGAGTATGTCTAGTGAATTTAGAAAATTTGTTTTCATGATGAAAATTTGCCTTATAAAAACAGAATAATAAAGTTGTACAGACAGGCACCCATCATTATATAAATAATGTAAACTGTTTAAATAGGATATAGTTTATAGTATCCTACCTAAATTATTATTTTATCTGAATATATAAACAAATAATAGACCTTTGACTAAGTGAAAAATATTTACATATAACACATTTTTTCCAGATTTTCACCAGTTTTAGATTCACAAGATTGATGTAAAAAAAATAATGCAAATGTAAAAATTTCCAAACTTGTGCACACTTGTGATATTGTAACGGACTAGGCTACTTGGGAAATGAAAATATAAAGTTTTATATTACAATGTTATGCAATTTATTAATCAGTGACAAATTACAAAAGAACAAAGACAGCAATGTGTCGAGTAATTTACTTTTAATTACTGCTAGTTATTCCATACATTTTAATTACTTATTAACCTTTAAAATTATATTTATATCGACAAGATAGTAACTTAAGTTTTTCCAAATTAATTTTGAATTTTTATTCAAAGGACAATTTCTACCGTTCATGTGTTAACCGTTTATCAATTAAAAATTCTTCAACTTAGTTAACATTAAAATACATTTTCTTTATTATCATCTAAAACGTACCTGATTATGCACATCACTTATAAAACACTATAAAACATATTAAACATTGCCCATGGCTTTTGGAATCACTAAACACTTAACACATCGCTCTTGCAAATCAGCGCACTTAAACAAAAATGATATTAACTTTTACTCATTTGAAATACATAAATAATCGCTTCTGAATTCTTCTTTAGCTCGTTAATAAAATTTGGTACCGACCTTGACATCTTAAAATTTGGAATACTGGAAGCTTACAAATTTCTAAATTATGTCCGAAAATGCCATTACGTCTGTTCTGTTCAAGAACCTCTGGATGAGTGGGCCTTCTGAAGGGGCATGCCAACGGAAATCCCACCCTTGGTTATTATTTCGAATTTTTCGATTGGTGCATTGGATCAGGCGATATCAGACCATGCTTGCGTCACATGAGGTGATGTCAGTTAATGACTGTTAATGATGAGTTACTACCTCGTACGATATTTTACATTTTTACCCGCTAGGGGTGCTACTATCTATGCTAGCTTCACAATGAGCATGAATAAAACAAAAATTTTCTTTTATATTGGGAAGATATAATTATTAAATAAAAATTAAATATATAAATGAATTTATATGGAACACCTTATTTTTAAGAGTGTTACAATATTTGCATCATGATGCAAAATCATTGTGAAAATGCAAAATCTCATAATCTTTTTGAACATAAAATTCCAATTAAAGTAACTAAACTCTAGTATTTGTATGAAAAAGATACAACCTGTTTCCAACAGTTAATTTAAAACTGTGGTTTATGATATAGTTGATCACATGATTTTCAAACTGAACAAGTTTTTTCAACATCTTTATTTTCAAATGAGTACTGTAATTCTAATTTCTGAATAAGGTGTTTATTGCCACTTTTTTTAATGACAAGGTTTGATAATTAACGTTATTCAACTGGCTAACCTAATATACAATGACTATTTCTGATCATATTAAATTGGTAATTATGCTTTACTTCCTTAAATAATATTTATAACAAATAAAATGCTAGGGAGTTATGTAATGATCTACTATACTTAACATAGAACGATTTCTGTATTAAATAAGTCTTAGAATTTTCTACGGTATTCAAAATTTTCTGAAATACATACTTAAATAATGCAAAGCAAACTTTCTCTAGGTTTCAATCTTCTTACCTCCTACACTGCATTATCTTATGAGTCATTAACCTGAAGTAATGCCTATCACATGATATCTTTATTATTTCCTACTCATTCCAGTGTTCTTTTTTTCATTTGTATAAGTTTTAGTACTTTATTATTTCTACTCTTTCTAACTCAACTGTACTTTTTATTTAATAAGTCCAATATTACTTCCTAGTATTCAGTAAATGCTTCCACTTGTTTTTATCAATATTTAATAAAAAAAAACTCTTGGCTACAAAAAAATACACCCCCTCTTCCTTAACTGAACATCGCTACGTGGTTTAATATCCAAACATATTGCTACTGTAATTAAATTTAAAACTGCATCATTGTTAAAGCAAAAAAGTGTTCAAAGAAATAAATTGTATGATATATGGTTTCACAATGCTTGGAAGTTATTTACCAATGTATATGTTTAGCATATTATACATACAGAGAAATTTCGGGCCCCTGAGCAAACTTGAGTAAGGGCTACATCACGAGTAATTATTTTCAACAGTAAATAAAACACCAACCCGGTCAGGCCCATCCGGATCTCTGGCCCCTGGGAATTTGCCCCCCCCCCCCGTCTTTGGATGGGCCTGTATACATATTAGATACTATAAACATTCATGAGAACTGTTTTCCCTATTTTCACTTCTGCTTTTAACACATTCAGTTTAAAGTTATTTCAGTTACAGTTGGACTTCAGGATTCATTTAATTTTAGCAATCATAAAAATTATCCAACGTATTGGATAAAAATTCTTACAAAATCATGCCTTAAACAAAAATTTAATTACGGGGTCATCCCTAAATTATGTAACGCTAAAAAAACCGCTAATGCTAGTACCAGATCCCCCCCCCCATATTACATAACGTAGTCTTGTCCTTCTTTAATGAGTTAATTGTTTTGAATGAAAAATTTGTAAGTTAATAAAAGAGTACATCAAATGTGCCAATAAATATTATGGTAATAATATAATGAAAAATAAAAATATTATTGTTAAATAAATAGAACAGAAATAAGAAACAATTTTTTTTTAATATGTGACCACTTGTGTACTGGAAAACAAACATAAATTATAAAATCAAAATAAACTTGACTTTAGGTTATGCACAAAGTCAAGACGATATCAATTTAAACATAAATCGAAGATATTGTTTTATAAAAATGTGACTTAAATGAATTTAAACGCAAAGTAATCAACTCATTTATAACATTGTCTAAAGTCTATTCACCTTCCCACAGAGTAATCATAAACGCTGCAACACACAACACTAGTTCTACGAGATTCAGAAAAAGATATGTATACATATCAAGCCTAATTTTAAAATAGATCAAACTCCGGACATTGTTTATAAATACTATAAATCTCAAAATTTTACAAACAATTTAGTTTAATGTTCTGTTCGGCCCAAGGAATTCAGAAGTCCATCAAACTCAGTCATGCACAGTACGGCCCAATATAAATTTTGAACCTCTCATGATGAGTCATGACCTGAGTGTGACGAAGTCTTGGTGTACTTCTGAGTTCTCTGGCTCGGCTGAGAAGATGTAGTCATTGAATTTTAAAAAATATTGTTTTGTAAAAAACTAAAAAAGCTGGCCTGAGCAACCGGGCGGGTCCACAGGTGGCGGATAGTGGGACGGCCTACAGAAATGTAGGTTACCTGTGAATAAGGATTCCGGAAGGTTTCTGAATATGCAGGCCTGGACCAAGGCTATGGTTCAAAGGTGAGGAATTATCCCTCTTCGTCAGTCAACCGGTTGGGGGTGGTAGAAATAACTGCTCTGACTGGGGAGACTGGGGTAGTTGGGAATTAAGTCCTCACAATGCTACTCTCACCTCCCAGGTGAACCAAGGGCAATGCGACAGTGAAGTATGGGCGGGAAACTACCCTAACGACACAGTTGTAAAAAAGAGAGTAAAGCAGGCTGTTCGCTCCATGAGCAACAGTTAATAATGTCCTGAACTTGGGGTGTGCTTCAAGGTCAGTGACTGAATACCCAATCCAAGGTGGAAGGCATCGTGCCGAAGGATGAATGGTGCAGGGTATAAAATGCAGTTGCACACGATCCCCTTGAGGAACGAGACAAAACCTCATTGTATGTTGTCTTGCCAGGGCAGTGGGAGGCTCTGCTCTGGTCGACCGTTATTTCCCCCATACTTGTGGGACGTTAATGGACCAAGTAAGTAAAAGAATTGATTTCGAGACTGCACAGACAGCGGGAGCCAATGAGACAGCAAACCGTGAGTCTGTAGCAGATGTGTCAACGGCAACCATCACTGGGGGTGCGGGGGCGGCTGTCAAGCTGCCGACTGCAGAAACCGGTGAAGTGGCTGTAGAGTTGAGCACGCTGTCTAGTCCTGGGGCTGCTCTGCGGACCCAGGCGACTGCAAATTAAGCAGAACAATGATCAAGATCCTCCAAGTGAACCTACAGCATAGCAGGGCAGTGAGTGCTGTCGTGTGTAGGATGTTGGACAGGGGAGAGGTGGACTTGGTTCTCATCCAGGAGCCATGGATTTCTGGAGGACAAATATGCGGGCTGGCGACATCTGGAGGTAAGTTGTTGTACGATAAGGACTCCGGTGTTCCCAGGACGTGTATCCTGGTTAGGAGGGGGTTGAGTGCTTTTGTACTAACGGACTTCTGCTGCAGGGACTTAATAGCAGTGACGGTGGGGCTGCGGGCGGAGGGGAGGATGAAGAGGCTGAACCTTGCCACGGCATATCTCCCCTTTGACTACGCGGGGGCTCTACCAACACAAGAGCTGAGGAGGCTGGTCGAGCACTGCGGGGCTGTGGATGAGGAGCTGCTGGTGGGGATGGATGCTAACTCCCATCACACTTCGTGGGGAAGTACAGGTACCAACACTAGAGGTGAGGAACTTTTAGCTTATCTTAGCTCTAAGAATTTACTAGTCTTAAATCAAGGGGAAGAGCCGACGTTTGTCACTAGGGCCAGACAGGAGGTCCTGGACATTACGGTGGCATCGAACCAGACGGCTAGGTATGTACTAAACTGGCATGTGTCGGATGAACCATCTTCTTCTGACCACAGACATATTAGGTATGATATCTCTCTAAATCCAGCCATGCTTCGGCCAACCAGGGATCCAAGAAGAACAGACTGGGACTCCTACAGGAGGGACCTGGGAGTTCGGATTGAGGAGGCTGGATTGGAGTATGGTGGGAGGAGAGAGCTAGAAGACTCTGCCGCATTGGTTGGCGAGGCTATAGTAGAATCCTTTACTGATAACTGCCCTCTCAGTGAGGGGAGAAAAGTAGGGGATCCGTCATGGTGGAACAAGAAGCTAGCCTAACTTCGGAAGACCACCAGGAGACTCTTTAATCCGAGCAAAAAAGAACGGGGAGTGGGACCAGTATAGGAAAACACTAACCGAATACAACAGGGCAATTAGAGAAGCACGCAGGAAGTCCTGGAAGGAGTTTTGTCAAGAGATTGACAAAACTCGGGAAGGAGCTCGACTGCATAAAGTGCTCTCTAAGGACCCAGTTAACCCGGTGGGGATGCTAAGAACCCCACTGGGTAATATAACAAAAACTGCAGGGGAAACTGTGGAAGAATTAATCACAACACATTTCCCTTCCAGTACTCTGAGGAAACTTGGGGGAGTAGACACTGAACCAGTTGCCAAACTCTCCACAAGACGTGGTAAGAGGGAGGACTGGGAAGTGGCAAGGAGGATAGTAACTCCACAAAGGGTAAGATGGGCTATTGGCACATTTAAACCCTACAAATCTCCAGGTCCAGATGGGATCTATCCTGTGCTGCTGCAGCAGGGAATGGATTTGCTGGTACTGGTACTTACTAAATTATACAGGCTAAGCATTGCTCTAGGGCATGTGCCGGCAGCCTGGAAATCTAGTAAGGTGGTCTTTATACCTAAGCCCACCGGTAACCAATCAGAAGGGAAAGGATACAGACCTATTACACTCATGTCCTTTGTTCTTAAGGGACTTGAAAAACTGGTTGATAGGCATATTAGGGAGGGGGTGTTTTGGCCATAAAACCACTGCATTGGAACCAGTATGCTTATCAACCGGGGAAATCCTGCGAGGGAATTCTCCATCAAGTGGTTGGTAGGATTGAGCAAATGATCGCCAAGAAAGGTTGTGCCATAGGTGCCTTCCTCGACATTGAAGGGGCTTTCAATAACCTCTCAGTGGAGACGATGGTAAGTGGTGCAAGACGTCATGGAGTGGATGCAACCACTTGTGGTTGGATAAGTTCCATGTTAACAAACAGAAGCATTTCTGTAGAGGTGGCAGGGGAGGTCAGAAGGGCGGAGACAAGTCTGGGCTGTGCACAGGGGGGGGGTTCTCTCTCCTCTGTTGTGGTGTCTAGTGGTTGACAACCTTATTGAACTCCTGAATGAACAGGGGTACTTCTGTCTAGGATATGCGGACGACATAGTTGTTCTGATCCTGGGCAGATTCCCTGATACAGTCCTTGAGGTAATCAGAAATCCTCTACGACTGATTGAAGAGTGGTGTAAAAAGGAGAACCTTAGGGTAAATCCAAAAAAGACTGCTCTCATTAACTTCACCAGACAGCGAAAAGATCTGACGACCAGGATGCCCCGCTTGTTTGGTGAATACCTTGAGTTTGTGGGGGAGGTGAAGTACCTGGGAGTTACTCTGGACAGGAAACTCACCTGGAACCCACATCTTGAGAGGACAGTTAACAGGGCCAAAAGGGCACTGATGACTGTGAGAAGAATGGTGGGTAAGAAATGGGGACTGAAGCCATCAATGATGCACTGGATGTATTAGAGGGTGATCAGACCTATGATTACATATGGAGCTCTGGTGTGGTGGACAAAGCCCAACCAGGCACAGACAAGAGGTAAACTGAGCTCTATCCAGAGATTGGCCTGTCTGTGCACACTGGGAGCGATGTCAACTACACCAGGTGCAGCAATGGAAGTAATGCTTAACCTCCCTCCCCTTGAGCTTGTCCTTAGGGGAGAGGCGAGGCTGGCGGCATGGAGATTGCGCAGCTCGAGCAACTGGGCTAACCTCCCAGATGTCTCGGGACATATGAGTATCGAGTGCGTGGTCAAAGAACCCGTCTTGGAAATGGGCAGCGACCACATTAATCGAATGTTTGCACCTGACCAGGTCCACCAAACTATGATTTTTCCTTCAGGAGGCATACCTCTGTCTTTCAGGCCGAAGTATATGCTATAAATGCCTGTCTGGGAGAGATAGCGAGAAGGGAAACACACGGGACCCGGATTGCTATTTTCTCCGACAGTCAGGCAGCACTAAACGGACACGTGGTCACCTCGGCCATAGTCAGAGAGTGCCTAATTAACCTACAAGCTCTGGCAAGGCACAATCAAATCAAGATAGGTTGGGTGCCAGGACATAGGGGAATACTTGGAAATGAAGCCGCAGATGCGCTGGCCAGGGAGGGGTCTTCGACTCCCCTGATTGGACCGGAGCCTGCGGTAGGTATTTCCAAATCCATGGTCAAGATGACAGTGCGAAGGTGGATGGCTGAAAGACAATGTGAACACTGGATCAGGGCTGAAGGGATGAGACACAGTAAGCTAACCCTTAGGAAACCTTCCTTGGGGCTGCAGAAGAGTCTCATCTATCTGTCTAGGCAGGAATTGAGGATAGCCACAGGTCTACTCACGGGACACTGTGGACTAAGGAAACATTTGCATTAAATGGGTATCTACAAAGATGAACCAGTGTGCAGATTATGCGGGCAGGAACTGGAGACTGCCACACACATTATTTACAGATGTGAAGTACTTGCTGAGAGGCGCTTCAACCTCTTTGGTGATGGAACTGCTTTGGTGGAACTCTAGTCAGGAAACTCCTAAACCTGGTAAGAGGGAAGGGGTTATTTGACTAGATCAGGGAGGTAAGTACAATATACTTTAAGGTAGCAGTGCTTCGGGCAATTGAAACCCGCTCCCAAAAAAAAAACCAAAAAAAACCTGTTACTGATAAATAACAACTGGCACTTTAGCTGATATGTGAGGACCGCAGTACATGTTACACACGCTGCCTGATCATTGAACTGTGTACTATGACGATACCGCACTCGATGTTGCGGGTCCTCACATTTTTTCTCCAATAATGTTCATAAATAGGAAGTTTAATAGGGTACTTTAAGTACATAGGACTCTATTTTTTGTAAATAGATTTTGAGTTCATTATTAATATTAAGTATATTTTACTTACTCAAAAGGCTAGTGTTTTAACAATCTACGTCTAATCTATGCATTCCTTTATTGTAATCAATTGCATATCTAGGCTTGGATAAACCATTTTTAAGGCTTGTCAATATGAGACATGTTGAAATAAATTTGGATGTTTTATTACACAGCTACTAAACAAAACTTTGCTCATAGTTAAGCATTGATACAGCACAGCGATTACTAGTCCACGTAATGGATATATCTAAAGTAGTTAAGGACAAAAAATATCTCTGCATATTATCTGAAGTTTTGCATATCTGCCCCTATATTTTGGTTACATGATGTTTTACTGCAGATACAAAACATTTATGCACATTTTGCTGACAGTTAGATACAGTTCGGCTGTAACCTTCAACCGATGCCGTGTTAGTAGAATGTCCATAAAGAATTTATAAGTACCACATTCAATTTCTTTAAAGCTAAGGGTTTTTCTAGCTATATAGTTTATTTTATTATCTATGTTTGTAACCAAAGCAAAATACAGCCCTCATTAATAAACCCCAAATATCAGAAACGGCAAGGGGAGTCCCAAAATTTTGTATGCAAAATTGTTTTAATTTTATGATCCTTTTTGCATTTTACGAGTTATAATTTTATTTTTCAATCCTATAAAGGTTTAGAGGGCTGCAACCAATGGATTAAAGGTATGTTACATTATTTAAATGGTAAGGTTGGTTTTTTTATTTAGGTATAAGCTTCATGTACACAAAGATTATTCTTGGAATTCAATTTTAATTTAAAACACTAGTTATCTCTCAACTCAAAATCAATTTCCCTAAAGGAAACATATATATTGAATGGTGCCATCAAAATAGACTAAACATTTTATTAAATTAAGATTAATTCAATAATATTATGATTAATTTTAGTTGGATGCCATAAAACTACTGTATATTAACCAAAGGTGGGTGCCACATAAGGGCCCAATAGGCCAGACCCCCTAATAATAAGCGAAAATAAGAACTTGAATAATAAGAAAAAGAAAAGTATAGATTTCAAGTGAAAAGTTATTTTGTAATTGATAAGTGATAGTGATGCAAAAATTATGTGCAATTAAATGAGAATAGAGAACTCCCCACTACCCAAGGGCCACATCTGCCCCATTTTGTACATGTTTATCATTTTCTTGGTCATAGAGGTAATTTACTCCCTGCTTAAGCTAAGCCATTTCTATATCAATATATACCACATGAATGTGTTAATTTTAACCGATCCTGTAACCACTATTGAACTTGTCCACTCGTTGTGGATGAAAAGTCTCGTTGTGTTGTAAAGTACTTTACTTTTGTGAGTTGTGTGATGAAATATTAATTGGGAAATGAATTTTCACTTTGATTTTATGGCAAAAAATCTTACAGACAGACTTGCGGAACAAGGAGGAAAATTTTAATTCATGGATATTCCTCAAACAATTATAGAAAAAATCAAAACCCAATACTTAAAAACATGTAAAATCTCACAACACCTCATTTTACCAATATAAAGTCCCACAATGCATTTATGAAGTATTTACAAACACTATCAAACACAAACAATGCACAAAATATTCAATATTTATGAAATTTTGTAGGAATAATATGTTTGTTTATTTTGACGAATGAATTGTAGGTAACAGCTCAAAAATATAAAATAATATCATCAAATATGATCATATATTGATTCAACACACCCATCTTGACTTTCATACTGCTGAGTGGATTTTTGAAAAACATCTACAATTGAAGTTGAACAAAAAAGTATTATTTTTGTGTATTAATATGTGTCTTTATTTAATCACTTTCATCACGGATTCCACTTTACCTTTAGTCATTGGATTGTTTTCTTCCTGGAAATGTTGATTTCGACTAAGAAAACTACTTCACAAAAGTTTTTTTGATGAAGTCAGTTAAAAATGACACACATCTATATTCGAAAAACTAATCTAAAAAGGTTGCTTAATCCTTTAACATGTATATTTTTCTGTTGTAATTTCTTTTCCTTTTTTGATATTAGCATGAACTGTATCATACATCATATACAGAGTATGGACTCTCTCTATAAAATTATAGAGGTTTTAAAATGTAATGCCATAAAAACCCAAATACAAACAGCTTCATGCTAATTGATTGTTAAAAATAATTTTAATATAAATTATTTTAAATAAAAATTGCTTATGTCATGTTCATTTCTTTGCAAATTATTTAGCATGTCATAGAATACATAGAACACCTTTCATATTAAGGTCAGTGACCCAAATTTCAAATGTATGAATAAAGCTTTATTCGTTAAAAATATTTAAAACAGACTGCCCATTCAAGTTATACATGCGGCTATTAATTTGTTGTTTAATCATTTATAATAAAATTTTGTTTTATTAATATTTTATATTATCTAACTCCTATAATTCAACGAGGTGTAGTCAAATGTAAAACAAAATATTCAAATAAACTCAGTTTTATAACAAATAAGCAATACAATTATTGTAGTATGCAAAAAATGCATTGGCTAGGCAACTGTTATTGCCATTTGATAAGTGTGCAATTTTGTCAAAAAGTATAAGTCTCTATCAGATTAGGTACATTTGCAATGATCTTCATAAGACTGTTTTACATATAAAACAATACCATTATAATGTAAAATAAATGAATTGAAACAATTTTTAAAAAAAGAAGTCCCCTAAAATTCTTGTTTGAACCATGTAGTGATATGTAATATTTACTGGTATTTATAATGTGTTAAGATCTAGGCTACACACGTCATAGAAAACTTGTTGTTTTATTTTAAAATAAATTTCAGCAAATTTTTCTAGAGTCTAGAATTTTTTTAATATATTTTAACTAGACTAATTACTTATCTTGGTATATAGTTGATCACGCTCAGAATGTCATAGGTTAAGGATCAACCGCCCTAAAGTAAATTTTAAAAGAATATTAAACAAAAGCTTAAGTATTAAATTTAGAACTGGTTATAGAGAGGAGCGATAATAATTTGAACCCTATTATTTGCTATTTACCAAAGTTAACACTTGCAAGAAAATACCTGAATTCAAATTTCAGTTTGTACAGAAGCAGAATTTAAAACTTCATATATTTAAATTTCAAAGTTGGTGTATAAGGAAGAAATTAATTCACCTTTTTTTACAAATTCAACCACATTTAAATTATAATAATAAATTGTATAAAGAGCTGGCTGATGTTATACCACTGTCTCCTGACTATCTACTGTACTCCTGACGTTTTTTCAATTCGTGTTTAAGTTTTTTGAATAACGTACCAAGTAACTGAATTTTATTTCCATTATTGACATAATTATTGTGGCATAGAATTATGATCTAGAAAGCTATCATCTACTCCATCAGTTCACTCATTGTGACATCTACCATTTTTTTTTTTTTTTTTTTTTTTTTTTTTTTTTTTCTTTTCGTGGCGAAAAACCAATTGTGGTTATCATCGCCAAACAAAATCTAATAAAGAACGCAATGTTTTAAATAAAGTCAAATAAATTAATAAATAAACAAATAAATAAATACAACAAAAATTACAAAACAAAATAAAACACCAACAATAAAAAACAAAAAAACAACAATATAACAATGAAAAATTCTTAAAAACTAAATAACAAAATAACAACAAAGAACAATATAACAGTAAATAAATAATATGTAAAACAATAATAGATAACAATTTACCAATAAATAAATCTCAATAACAATAACAAGAACAGAAAATAAATTTAATTAAAATAAATTAAAGAAACACAGAGAATTATATGTATAAATAAAATTAAAAAATATATATATATTTATGTATTAAATTTTAAAAAATATTTTCAAGTGGTGCAAGAAAGCGATGACTCGGTCAATGGCCGAGGCATCGTCTCTTAGCACCACCTTTAAACTCCCTTTTAAATTAAAAAGGGCACGAACATTAACTACACTAACACAATCTACCAAAATATGTTTTATTGTGAAGATATCACCGCAATATTGACATATTGGTGGATCTTCACGCCTCATCAAATATCCATGAGTTGCAAACGAGTGGCCAACGCGAAGGCGTGTAACCACCACTTCCTCCCTACGTTTTGAACGAATTGAAGACCTCCATGGACGGACGGTATCTTTAATTTCCCTCAGCTTATTCTCAATCACGGTATGCCACTCGTCATTCCAAGCAGCGAGCAATAAATGTTTCGCGAAACACACATAATCGGATGCCATAACTAGTTGGGTAATAGGCACCAAACTTGTAGCTTTCTTCGTCGCTTCATCCGCCTTTGTGTTTCCAAGTATTCCGCAATGTCCAGGAACCCAACAGAAAGTTACCCCCACACCCCTCAATTGAAGCCTGTGTACAGCACACAAAATGTCCCCAACTAAAGGGTTGCTAGAGAAAACATCCTGAAGAGCCTGAAGAGCACTTTTGGAATCCGAACACAAAAGATAATGCGAAGATCGAGATGGAATGACGGTCAAAGCTTTAAAAATAGCAAATAGTTCTGCCGTGAAAACACTGCAAGCTGAGGGCAATCCGTACGTGTGGGTACAACCAGATGCATAAAACGCACACCCAACGCCATTGTCCAGTTTAGATCCATCAGTGAAAATAATTTCACTGTGTTGGTGAGATTTATAAATGGATGAAAATTCCTGGTGGTAGACCACAACAGGAGTATCGTGTTTTATATAACTGGACAATGAGAAATCGAAGTGCGGCGTCTGTGACATCTACCATGTAAGATACCATTATGGCATAGAATCATGTAAAAAGGATCTTATGTTTACTTTTTTGTTTGTCTGCTAAATTTTGTTTGCTCTTCTACAGATGGAAATTTTTGTTGTTTGGTCTACAGCAACTTTAAACTTACGGTTGAACAGGTATGAGCTAACTAGGTGTATAAGCCTGTCTGGAAAGCCATAGTGTTGTTTTACTAAGAGCCTGCTGTGTCAGACCGGGTCAAAGGCCTTTTCAATGTCCAGGAAAACTACCCCAGTCGAGCAGTAATTGTTGAACCCCTTGGTTGTATGCTTCACCCCTCTCATCAGCTGATTCGTGGCTGAGTGTTTTGTCCAAGATCCAAATTGCTCTAGCCTCAGTATATTGTAAGTGTAAATATGCCTGTTATTACGTATGAGCAGGATTTTTTCAAATACCTTGCCTATCGTATTCAACAAGCTTATCAATCTGTATGTGTCCAGTATACTATACTTTTCACAGTTTGGAGAAGATCAAGATCTTGGCCCCTTCCTAAGCATCTGGGAAATGTTGTGTCTGGAGTATAACATTGTAGATGTCTGAGAGATAAGTGATCGCTTTCTACGTGATGTGTTTTAGCATTGTGTTGGTTATGGTGTCTAGTCTAGGAGCTTTCCTGGAGTTTGTTTGTGAGACTGCCTACTTTATCTCTATGTTTGTAGTTCAGTGTTTGGCTCTAATGTATGGTAGTAGGGCAGACTGTGCTGTTTCTAAGTTTACTTTAGTGATAACGGCTGCATCAGCTGGTTGGTCATTTGGAATGTGCTCTCAAATGTGACAGCAAAAAAGTTTACCTTGTTGACTAAGTCTCCACCTGCTAATTCGGGATGATGAGTGGAGGATAGCACAGTGGTTCTCACTTCAAGTGTTTAACCATCTGGCAGAGGAGTGTATCTATTGTGTTTAAAGTAAGAGTTTTGTGTATTGCTAGTGTGTAATGTTTGCTTGTAAAGTCTCTTTAATCTGTTCTTGTTTGCAACTTCAACAGTGCCATTGACAATTTGCTGCAGACTGTATAGCGTAGAGACATGCGTTATCGATATCCAGTCATTGAATGTTTACTAGTTTTGACAATTGTTAATATGTTATAGTTTCTGTGTTTTAGATAAGCATGTGCAACATATTTCTCAAATTTGAGTGGGTGACTGTTTTCCCTCTCAAAACTGTCAACATAAAAAATATTTATTTCCATTTTCGGAATGATCAGACAAATAAAGTCAAGGCAATAAAGGATGTTTATTGCTATCCTAATAGTTTCTTATAACCAACTTATCAGCTGCCATTTAGATCAAGCTCTTGGTCTAGTTTTTAACAATCAGTTACATTTTAATTGTGTCATGGTCCTCCGAGTTGGATTGCACGTTTTTTCGATAGTGAGTAATGACGTTAATGGTATCGAGGTGACAATGATTCTGTCATTGCGATTTTGGCCACTAAACAATTAGTGTATAAGTAAGAGCCAACAATCAACCTCTATGCATTACACCACAAGTAATATTTTTTTAATTTATAATTTTAAATATGTAAAATAAATATATTTTTTTACTATTAATGATTAGAAATAATCAATTAAATTTATCCTTTAATTACTAAATTATCATTCTGGTAATATAAATTATAAAAGTAATAATTATTTTGAGAAATAATATACATAATAACTAATCATACTTTATAAATATTATTTATAAAAATATTAAAATTTGTATTCAACACAATTTAGTTGCCATGACAACTGAGTTCGAAATTAAGTTGTATCCACTAAGTAGCTCGGAACCTGAATCATTTAATCTGCAATGGGTTAAAGGCAGGAATGTGACTACATATTGGTAAAAATGAATAAATTATCATTTTACAAACATCACCAATGTGTTTTAGTGTTAGGTTTGTTTTTTCAAAATTGTATATTTTAGGGCAATTCTTTGGATTAATTTTTTTCTCCCTGCTTAGGTCTGACAGCATCACCAGGTAAGATTTTTTTTGCTATAAAATCAAAGTGTATTCTTGGCATAATTACCTATTATTTTATATTGCAATATAACATTGTTATTGTCTTATTTATTATTATTATTATATTGTTTTATATTAATTAATTACCAAGAATAAAGTGAATAATTTAATAAAAACTCCATTTTATAATTTAAAATTTGAGGAAAAATTCATAGTTTAAAGGTTAGGGCTGTGTTAAAACAAAAAACTTGTTTCCTTCCAAGTGGAGTAAGATAAAAAAATTTCTCAGTAGATGGTTCACCATAAATGTCTTAGCCAGTGTGTAAAATATACCTAGTTTTTATTGTTTGTGGTAGTGAAATTGTGTAGACAAAGGTCCGTTGTATGGGATATTGATGGTCATCAAGGGATGTTCAGACTTTATCAACATCTAAATCTATGAATGCTCAGTATGTTCACTGTTAGGCTCATCTATTAAATTTAGTTATTAAAAATGCTTGCTTGTAAAACAATATTAGTTGGGTTGTTTTTAGCCAAAATTATTGAGTTTTGTTTATTTCCTTTATACCAAAAATGAAGCAATGAACCGTGTTCAATATAAATTCCGACTGTTTCCTAAACATGATGGAACTTACTGTCATGAGTTGATGGCAATGTTAGGTATTTTAAAAACCAATAAACAATATGATTTGAGGCAACAGAAAACAAGCACGGCTGGGATATTACTCTAAGAGAAGCTTTTGGGATTTAAACTGAAATTCAAAATAATATTGTCTACAATTTTTTAAACATTTGCTTTGATGTAAAGAAATATAAAAATTTGTGTACACCACTATCCCAATGCAGAGTGTTAATACACATCAGGCATGTGTATGGATAATGGGGGAAATTTGGTCTCTGAGTTAGTCAAGGTCAATTCAATTTATTACGTGTAAAAACAGAAGAAATACCTAGAAATCATTATTAGATTTTAAATACTGTAACTTGCTGTAGATCTTCATTCAAGGAAAATATTGTGCCATCAGTCTATTCGATTACAATCATAAAGAATGAACTCTAAATGATATTTTATCGCAAAAGATGTAAACGTGTCATAAGTGATAGGTGCGTTTGTAAATATTCTGTACTCTATTACAAGGTCAAATGTAAACATATTTTGTTCCTGATACAATATTATTTATATTGTCTGTTTTTTTTCAATATGGTAAATAGCCTATACAAACAATCTGTCTAGTATGACTAGCCAAGACGAGTTAGTTGGATGTTGTTGATATGAGCCTTTGTATAACATTTGTATTTATATGTATAGTGTTATTTACAATATATTATACATCTCAGTCCTGTTTTATGTAAGTAGTCAAATTTAGTATGTACTTTATTAAATTTAAATATATATATATATATATATATATATATATATATATATATATATATATATATTTGTTGATTCCATCTTCAGTGATCTACTAGTTTTTCACTAAAACACTTGTAAATATTTTACAACTTGAATATAGTATAACTTACTTATATTTGTAGAGGACAGCCGTTTTGGGAGATGTGTCCCATTGTCAACTCGAACCGTAACTGATCTCGTAAGTTACACACACCTCGTCATAATATCCCACCCTCACCCTAACCTACAAAAATCCTGAGATAAGTTACGGCTAGAGTTGTCAATAGGACGCATGACCGAAACGACTGTCCTCAACAAATGTAAGAAAGTGCTACTATAGGCAAGTTGTAAAATATTTACAAGTGTTTTAGTAAAATTTAAATACTTTTTAAAATTTTGTTCTCATCAATATCAAGTTTAGATTTCACTGGGTTTTGGATTTGAGAGGTTCCCCTCCAATGGTTCATACTATGATGAGAAGATTTTCGTGCTATAGACCTACCAGCTCATATAAAAAGCGCCAACACAAAAAAAAAACACTAAAAACTACAAACACAAAAATATACATTCGTCAAACATATGTCTAGGGTATTTATGTAGTATAGTAACTTATTTAAACAACATTCCTGTTTTGGTCTGTAATGAAAGTCAGACTCACATTAATGCGGTCTGTGTGGAAAGATTGAATTCTCACCGCCAGTCTCTAGTGGAAAACCAGACGGCGCACATATCTGCCGCTTAGTAGTGAACGTGTATATTAAAATTCAAAATAATTCAAGACTTTTTCCAGGTTATCAAAGGTGAAATAAATTCCAAGGTTTTACCAGGATTTTAAGGATTCCATGATCGCTAGACACCCTGTCTAGTTAATTAATTCAAGTAACAAAATTTTTAATTAGCTCAATGTACTTTTTCAAAATGAGACTTTTAGGAATATGGCTTATTTTAGTGAGTTTTCGATGCTTTTTGTTGAATAATATTTTCAAGATTCATTTTCCGAAACATATAAAATTCTTTAAATTGGTACTACAGTTGCGAAGACACAGTTTGTAAAATGTTTTAGTACGTTGAAGAGAATGAAACCTAGATTTTGGAACAATATAGGAGAAGACCTATTTAATTTTTTGGCTAAGCGTTGCATTCATAAAGATTTTAACAAACTTCAAAAATATTTGCTAATCAAAAGAACAGACTCAACTACTCTACAAATAAAACAGTAGGCAGTACAACTAAACCAGCCTAATGCCAATCTCCGAGCCTATAGTTTATGAAATAATTTGAATTTTCAATACCTGATACGCAAAATAATTTGATTTGATGAATTTTATGTACACATTTTGACATTTCATTGAACTGCTTCAAGAAAGCTGTAAACTGAATTGAACCCTTTGATTAGCATTTACATACCAGTACGTGAGATCGAGCTACAGCCAGCGAGAGTATTCCCGTATATGATTGTTCATTTATTTCTCTCAGATTAGCATTCACATACCAATACGTGAGATCGAGCTACAACCAGCGAGAGTATTCCCGTATATGATCGTTCATTTATTTCTCTCAGATTAGCATTCACATACCAGTATGTGAGATCGAGCTACAGCCAGCGAGAGTATTCCCGTATATGATTGTTCATTTATTTCTCTCAGATTAGCATTCACATACCAGTACGTGAGATTGAGCTACAGCCGGCGAGAGTATTCCCGTATATGATTGTTCATTTATTTCTCTCAGATTAGCATTCACATACCAGTACGTGAGATCGAGCTACAGCCAGCGAGAGTATTCCCGTATATGATTGTTCATTTATTTCTCTCAGATTAGCATTCACATACCAGTATGTGAGATCGAGCTACAGCCAGCGAGAGTATTCCCGTATATGATTGTTAATTTATTTCTCTCAGATTAGCATTCACATACCAGTACTTGAGATCGAGCTACAGCCAGCGAGAGTATTCCCGTATATGATTGTTCATTTATTTCTCTCAGATTAGCATTGCCGTATGTTTATGATTTTGTTTTCTGTAAATTGTACTTCACTCTAGGTTCAATATTTGATATAATCTGGACAATACATGAACAACAGAGTACATAGTCATTATTATTTTGTTTACAAAGTCTATGGTTTGGTTGTCTGACATGTTTTGAGATCGTTGCATGACTTTCATACAAATATATCTGGAATTTCTAACAAATTTGTTTTCCCATCAAAACCTAAAGAATTGGACTTATTCAAAACAATTTTTGATAAAAATTTGGCCAACAAAATTGTTTCGGAGACAAAAAAATATTGCGACTTTGTGTGTAAAAATACTACCGTGTACTTCACCATTGAAAATTGAACATTTGGGTTCCTATTAATGTTAACAAAATGTATACTTTCTTAAATAATAAATATTTTTATAACAAATATTAAAAATAGTACAATAATTAAAAAATTAAAGAAAAATTTGGATATATTTTAAAATCTTTTAACAATATGTAGCTCCTAGGGGATTTATCAAGGCAAGCATATAATACGCATAATATTATGTTGCTAATCAAAGGGTTAAGGTGGTAGGCCAAAACGATGAAAATAGTTTACAGCCCCCACTAATATTAACTAAATCCAAACAATATCAGGCATTAATACAGTATAAAAAATTATATCAAATAAAATAAGTGTTTGAAGAAATTAGCCTTAAAGTAATTAATTGGTGTGCACAGGAAATAGTTAAGTGCAAGTATTACCTTCCCTATATATATTGAAACATAATAAGCTCATACTTTGACAAATGTAATATGAAAAATACATAATAAAGGAGAAGCATGCAAATATATACTTTACTCATAACATTTCTGCCAAAATAACAGATAAAGTAACAATCACATTATATAACCATAAGCATCAAACAAATGTTTCAAAAAGTATTTTTCTTACCTTTTTAAGTTTTGCCTTCAGTTTCTTTTCCTTATCTTTCTCAGGGGAAGCTGATTCAACAAGACGGTTGAATACAGTGTCAGAATCTTCTTTGAAAGGCTGAAATGAAAACAGATTTTTAATACAAAAAGTATATAAAGTCAATTATAAATGATTAACATTACAATTAGGACCATCAAGTTCTCTTCTTAAAAAAATATTTTTCTTAGAAGAGTTTATAGAAAGTGGTTGTTGTTAGAGTAATTCTATGATAGGAATCAAAATTCTTTTTATTCTTAGATGTAACTAAAAAAAATATATTCTAAACGAGAAAAACGTTATTTGAATGTTGCACAACATAAATAGTGAATAAAATTTGGAAACATACAAACATATCCTAAATTCGCAAACACGTGAAAGAAACTATGTTTCTTTAAAAATAAGCAACTATTTTATACATTAAATTATTATAAACTTATTTTACAATCTAGCAAAAAAGTATGTAGTTAGGTTGGATTTTGCTTGCTAGAATAATCAAGAATAGAATTGCGTGAAATAGAGGTGTAATTATGAAATTCAGTGATATATGCAATAATTGACATAAATTTTAACCTCTGCATATAATTTGTGAATTTAAAATCACTTTAATCTTGTTTAGAATATATTTCTTAGTAAAATAAGTAAAAACAAAGGAAATAGAAATTATTGATCCCCGGCCTCTTGGCTAAGATCAAAGTGTAGAAATTAGACCAAATATTACCAAGAATACTGAATACAAAAAAAAAAAAATCATCGATGTAATGAGGCTAGATGTGTTAACAGTTGCTTACCTATGCAAAATTTTGTACAACCCACCAAACTCATCTTACGTTCTGTAACTCTTAGCCTCTTCTCAAACAGTTTGACACTCCATGTGAACTGGCTTTAGTATGTGTTAAACAGTTTTCTGTTTACTATTCGACACAACCATGATCATATCAAGTTATTGACCCGTTTACCCATTTATAACAATTTTTATTTAGGACAATAGAGTTTTACGCTAATAATGGAAAAATTAGTTTTTACTTTTTGTAAATAATCTAAAAATTAATATTTATATAAAATTTGCATATAAAAATATAAATATAATTGTTATGAGGGAGAATCAAATAAATATAAATTATTTAGTCTAAGCAACAAGCAGTACTAAGTCTGATAGTGAAGTAGGGTGATTTGTAGATTTAAGTAGGGGAGGGGGGGTTCAATATGTTAGAGGAGGAACTAACTTTGTTAGCTCCTACCTTCTCTTCCATTTCCAGTACAGCCACAAATGATCATTTTCTTATGGGTCAAAAGAGTTTAAGGTCAGGTGATGAAAGTAATGTTAGACATCTAAATCTGTATAATAACATCCATAGTATTTGAAACCTTACCAAAGGTAGTTGAAGAAATCACTTTCGAAGTCGTATCAGTCATGGGAGTGCTCAATCATCAGAAATCATCTCGACTTTAGAATAATTTGTGCTCAATGGGTTCAAAAGTTGACAAAAAATTTAAAAAATGTGTCGGGTTAGAAGATCTATAAGAGACTACTGCAATTTTTGCAACTTGGAGAAAGAGAAATACATCCATCATTACATTCCATAGTCGAAAACAAATAAAAAGGAGCAATAAAAGAGGTATGGTACTGTTGAGTGAATCAAATGTAAATGTTAATTTCTATCTCCAGTGAAGATTGAACACATAAAAGTACTTGCAATGTTTTTTCTTGCTTTAAGGGATGTTTTACTCCCTGATTTTCATTACAATGTCAGTTGCTAAAGTAAAAAACAAGTTTTTTAAAAAGGCAACTCCTACTTAAATTAACAAAGAAAAATTGTATTTGAGTTTCTTTCTATTTTATAATTACAATTAATATAAAATAAGTATATACATATGTCAGTTTAACAATAATAAATGACAAAATAGAAAACAAATTTCCCTGATATTTTCCTTTTTATGTATGGTGTTGGACTATTATTTTTGTTTGTTACTATTAAATGCTTACTTTTTCTTTGTCACTTGCATTGTGTTGTAGTTCTTTTTCACCTTCTTATCCCATTGTCAATTTGTGAATCAAGGTTCGATATGGTTAATCCAGTTTGTTTATTTTATTCTTTTCATTTATTTTTAACCCTAGAGCACTATTTATATGTGGTAAGCATAGCAACAATAGAGGTTTCAATGACAACCAGATGGGAGCAAAAGAAAAATGCATAAACATCTTTGAGAAATAGATTTCTAGCTATGTGAAAGTTGGCTCTGTGCCAAAGCACTAGACTTTCTATATGAAAATACTCAGTTCAAAACCGACCTAAATTTCCCAAATTTTTATAGTTTAATTATTGAATAAATATTTGAAAAAACTGTATTAACATCAATTATCATCTACTATATGTTAAAAGAAATGTATTTGAACTTTATTGGATGAATAAAAACATATTTTATTAACGATTAAAAATTTTTCTGCTAAAAGTTGTTCAAGAAAAAACAAAATGAAATTAAAATGTTCCATTGAATAAATAAATCTTTACTAATTACCAACAACTTTTCAATCATGAAGATTATATGTGTACAAATGACTGCTTAGACACATTCCAGCCATGCAATAACATTTCTTACCACACACACATACACACACTCAAACTGCCGCTTGAATAAGGCCAACGGACTAGAGCTGGCTACTCTCATGGGGGTTATATCGTCATGTTGTGTGTCTGATACCAGTTATTGAGACATGTGGCAGGCTCTATGTGTCAGTTTTTAGGATAGTATTTTTTATTTACTTCCATATAATTCAAAATAAAACATTTACATATTAGCTCCTTAGATATAACTTCTCTCTAGGTTATAAGCAATTAACATATTACAAAAAAAAGTCATTATGGTATTTAAATGAATTATTTAATTGTTCTTTGATTAATTTTCTTACTGTTACAACAATTGCTATTATGTCAACATTTTTTAGTCCCCTAGATATTATTATAACCCAATAATTTATAGGACCTATAAACGAGACTCGCTCTGAGATAAGGGACAGAAAGACACAATATTCCTCAAATAAACATAAATCAAACAAGTGCTGTTTATGAATAACATAAATCAAAATTTATACAAAATGTTTATATTGATGCTGCAAATATGTAATATTACAAAATTTTTAACAACTACAATTACCCTTTGGTGGTGATAAATTATGACTGTCTCCTAAATATTATCCTACAAATATTTTGGAGAAAATGTATAAATTACTTTGAACTATAAAAATAATTATTATTGTCATCAATTATTAAATAACAAAATATTCATCAAAGTACTTACTTCTCCTTTAGTTAATCGATATTTTTCAATTGCCTCAACGGCATCTTTAAATCCTCCAGACTTATTACTTTTGATCAATGTCTCTTTGAATTCCAAGTATGATTTTAAATTGGTTTCTTCTATCCAGCCACTAAAACATTCACAAAGCCATGCATATAAGGTTTCTGTAAGTTTGTGATATATATATATATATATACTATAACAGGCAACAGATAAAAAGTAACTTGTAACAGCTTTTACAGTTAATAACTGTGTTTGAGGATTATTAATAGCTTACAATAAATAGTATGAAAGGGAAGTTGAAGATATGTCAGATATTCTTATTATTCTTAAGAATTAGGGTTTGATATAGGAAAATTTCTCTTGAATTTGAACATAAACACAACTGTTAACCACAAATTACATTAAAATGTTTTTTGTTTCCATTTCTACTTTCTTATAGAATCTTAATAATGAAAAATTATGAAACTATTACTATCTAATAATTAAAACTGTTACTGAACTGAACAACATATTGCTGAAAATAAATTATTAATGTGTCATGAAATCCTCTACCTGATATATTATGAGAGACTTAATAACCCTCTTGGTACTTAGTTAAAATACGTTAGTAATACATAATTCCAAAACTGAAATGCATAAGCATTTCACTTATATTAAATTTATATCTTTAACAAATCTAGCTTTGGTTTAAACCTGTAAAAAAGTTATATAAAAATATTATTTGGTAAAAAAACTTTTAGAAACACATCTTACTTCAATCTCTATCGTTATTTGAAATAACTTTATTAGACATAAACAAATGATAAAAATTGCAAATGGTTAAATGCCAACTTAGATTGAAAGCCTCTAATCAGCTACAACTTACACATATAAATTACTAGTTTTTAATGTTTTGCTATTTTTAGGATTAAATAAAGAAAAATTGTTACTTATAGTTTATTAAAAAACCTAACACTTGTCCATTTAATTTACCAAAACTTAATTATTTAATGACTGTTTTATTTACCATACACTTGTAATAAATGTATATAGAATAACACAACAAATTCTGACTTAATTAAGATGATACATTTGTTTTTATATAATTGACATCAATCTCTAACTACGGAATTCATTCACTGCTATATTGCAAAATGTGTTTTATAAAGATAATAAAATGTACTCAAGATTTACTTACTAGTTTTCTGAACCAAAAAAGAAAATACAATGAACTGCTCCCTTTTTAGTGGTGGGCCTCTTCAAATCTTTAGGGGAGGCTGAAACCTGTAATTAAAAACAAATTCCTTAATGAACAAAGACATAGCTGAACAAATTTGAATCAGCTTATAATTATTTTTTTTAAATTAGGGTTTTTTAAACTCATTGAGAACAATAGTTTTCATTTTTCAACACAGCTTTACATATTATGACCTAAATATACTTGACGTTTTATAAAATATTTTTAAAACTATCTATTCTACAAAGTATATATAACTAAAATTGTATTGCTCAATAATATAAATTATCATGTTTTTACTTGACCTTGATACAAAATTATACTCAATACAATTTGTTTTCTTTAAAAGTACCTCTGAATTGTAACATAATTATTTTATATGTAATACATTATAAATGCAAAATATGTACATAAGTTTAATTTATAACTCATAATTCTTGATGTAGCATTCTTTACAAGTTATAATTGGAACTTATTATTTTTTTTAATTTACAGGACAGAATGATTCTTATACAGATCTATCTAAATTTCCAAAAGGACTTTATTATAATTTTAAAAGTTTCATATTCTGAAGCAACTGCAACACTGAAT
>JBAIZL010000004.1:122052231-122259731 GCA_036971475.1 Prosapia bicincta | reverse complement strand
AGAAATTCTCAAAAGACCTTTAAAAGGTTAAGAAGTGTAAACCACATCATTCCTTAAAGAATTTTCAGAATTCATTGTTTTTGTGAATTGAAAAAAAAAGATTTAGACCCCTTTCTTTTTCCAAGAGAGTTATCAATGAAATTTTTTTTTTGATGTGCTGGAAAACATTTTAATACCATAGCCTCATAAAAATTACCAAGAACGTAGTTTTCACTCCATACAAGTTGATGGACTGTCACACTGCTGACCAGATTGTTTTTAATAACCATTTTTATACACCACAAAATTATTAATATCAGCGACTACCGCTACGATCGGCAAAATTTTTTTTCCTGATCAATTTGACCTTGCTGAACACGAATCTGAAGGTTTTTTTTACTGCAAACACACTTTAAAAAAATAATAATCTAACCTGACCTGACCTGGTTTTCTTAGGTTAATATGTGTTAAGTCAAATCTATCAGGAAATAACAAATTTCGCCGATCGGAGAGTTAGTAAGCACCAAAGTCAAGCCAGGACAGGTTAGGTTGGGTTATATTTTTTTAATGTAATTTTGTGTTTGCAGTAAAAAATACTTTAGATTTGTGTTCAGCAAGGTCAAATTGATCAGGAAAAAAATTTTGCTGATCAGAGCGGTAGTCGCTGATCTTAATAATTACCCACAAAATAAACAGGATGATCTAAAAACATGGTTCACATAAATGCCAACAATTATTTTATCTGCTGACCAGTAGTTGATGGTGAATATTTATTCATTTACTTGGGATGTCTGCTTCTTATTATGAACAATACAGACACTGATATGATAGAATTAGAAGAAAGAATTGCAATGCCCCAAGGATGTCATTCAACTGAATTCTCTTGGCAATTACATTAGGTGGAATCAAGTAGGCACAGTCATAGCCAATGACGGGTTCGGACCCACCCCTTCCCTTATTATTTTACTATGGAAATTCCCTTTTAAATTATGAAAGCATCAATAAGAGAACAAACTATTTCTTCTACAGTTTACCTGTATTGCATTATTTCTGTGTATTAACTCTTTCTGCAGTAAAATGTGTTATATAGCTTACTAGACTTAGTTAGAAATGGAAGAATTTGAACTGACCACTTAAAAACGATCACTGTACTCTATGCTACAAATAAGTACAAAAGTAAGATTACTTTTAATTTTAAATGAAACAGCAAAATGAAAGAACAATTAATAGTAGCCTTGAATGCAAAAAGTCAAAGCTTCTTAAACTCTGCAAAACAAGACTCATTAAAAGCCAGAAGTCAGTAAACTCTTTTGTTAAGCTAACCCTACTAATAACTCTAATACTAACTAAACATTCGGAACTGAAAAGATGTCTGTGGGGATGCTGTTGTAAAAAAATCATTTTCTAATAATGTTACCACTATTAGAATCAATGGAAAAATTTTTTTTATTATTTTACTTTTGCTTTGTGAGCAGAGCAGCATTTGGAAATATGGCACCCTTAGGCGTTAAGTGACCAGCATCCCTTGTGGTCTATTTCGCTAATTACTTATAATCTATAACAACGATTATAAAATTCTGTTATATTAATACACCCTCCCACAGCGCTCACTATTCACACAGGTGTAATTTGCCTATGCCCTGCCAAGTTAGTTATAGAATAATAATACAGTAGAACCACTCTAATTTGTCACATTTAAGACCAAGGGTGTGACGAATTACGGAAGTCGTGAAATTAACATGGAATTGTGGGTAAACATAGCACATAAATAGGTATATAATGTAATTAATGTTGTCCTTAGATGATTTAAGTTGCAGTAAAGTTTGTATTTGCAAAGAGATAACCATCACATCATCAAGTTGAATGTAAATGTCATTCTTTTTCATTTGTTAACATCTCCATTGGAAATCTCCCTTTTTTGCCAGAAATTCTCAATTTTATTGCCATTTTTCTTGATATCATGTACGGTCGCTCTGGGAATTCCGAACTCTAACGATAGCCTAACTGCACCTATACCTTTTGTAACCATTGTAGAATGTCATACCTATCAACCAATGTTAAAGTTCTGTAATTACCACATTTAGATATTCCCTTTTATATAACCGCCATTGGAAAAAATTATAAAATGAAGAAAGGAAACAAAAACTGAACAGAAATATACATTTTGTATGAACTACAGTGTACTTATAATGCTACTCATTGCTGTCTCCTATTGTGTGGTAAGTCGATTACTGAAGACTTTTACTATATTTTATCACACGTATGAGATGTTTGAGAACAAAGAACATGGTTGAGATATGCAGAATTGCATACAATATTTTTTATTATTGTGATGAATTAAAGAGGGACGAATTACAGAGATTTAATGTAGTTTTATTTTTTAATTATTTTTTCAAAAATTTAAATTATTTAAAGCAATAAAATAATACATTGTTTATTGGTAAAATGTATTTAACACGTTTTATGTGTAAACCTAGAGTTGTAAAAAAATATGTACATACCATATCACCTTACAGGAAGTAAATAATTCATCTAGACTGAACCTCACTCTTCTCAAATCTTGGCTATTTCCCTGAGGTACTCATGCCAAAAAAAAGTTAGAACTTCTAAAATATCCTGTATACTAATATGAACACACTGATTAAACTAAGAAAAATTTAGACTGGCCACAAAATTTAGAAAAGTTGAATTGGCGAATTTTGTAAAAATAGTAACTAATTAATATGAAAGACGCCATTTACATTAGGAGTTTAAAAGAAGTGGGATAGAACAAAAGTGTTGTCGAATGATGTTAGTAATTAAACAATTTATATCTACTAATAACTTGGAGCAAGGGTGGTATAATTTTTAATTATAAATAAATAAAATCTCTTAAGCTTTTAAAAAGGATATAAATAAAATGTTTTGTGGTTTAAGAGGTTTTATTCATTTATAATTAATATATTTTAACAACTATCTTCACTAAATACCCACCACACCACATAACAGCATTAAACAGCTTAAAGACCTCTTTAAGCTAAACAGGTGTTTAATTTAACCAACATTTTATTGTTCTAATTTACTAAAAATCTGTTCCTTTATAACTCAGTCATTTTAAACTCTAAAATATTAGATCAGTCTACTTCAGTGGTTCCCAACTGGTGGGCCGGGGCCCACTTGTGGGCCGCGGGCCGCTTGCTACTGGGCCGTGGTGAAAGTTAAAATTATATTAAATTCGTGGAAATTAAGTACGGTATTGACAAATAGGTCGTCGCTGATAAAATATTAATTTAGGAATTGTCTCCGATCGAGGTTGGCCTGGCGGAGAGTGTGTTGTAAAACAGTGTCGGCAAGGTCATCGCTCTCTCCTCCCTCCTACCCCATCCCCCGCCCAATCCTTACTACGGTCAAAACACTCAAAACCGGTTCTCTGCTGTCTGCACTCAGTGCAGTGGTTGTCACCTTGTCACGTTCAGTTCAGTTGAGGTAGTAGTGTTGTGTTGGCATTTGGATTAATAATTATGCGGAAGTAACATTTTTAGTGGCAGTGGTTGTATTTACGTGTCGAATTTTACTGTGTCTGCTGTAAGATACGTGCATCTTTTTTTTTTTTTTTTTTTTTTTTTTTAACTTGGGAGCGGGTTTGAATTGCCCGAAGCACTGCTACCTTAAGGTATATTGTACTTACCTCCCTGATCTAGTCAAATAGCCCCTTCCCTCTTACCAGGTTTAGGAGTTTCCTGACTAGAGTTTTACCTTCAGCATCCACCAAAGCCGTTCCATCACCAAAGAGGTTGAAGCGCCTCTCAGCAAGTACTTCACATCTGTTAATAATGTGTGTGGCAGTCTCCAGTTCCTGTCTGCATAATCTGCACACTGGTTCATCTTTGTAGATACCCATTTTATGCAAATGTTTCCTTAGTCCACAGTGTCCCGTGAGTAGACCTGTGGCTATCCTCAATTCCTGCCTAGACAGATAGATGAGACTCTTCTGCAGCCCCAAGGAAGGTTTCCTAAGGGTTAGCTTACTGTGTCTCATCCCTTCGGCCCTGATCCAGTGCTCACAGTGTCTTTCAGCCATCCACCTTCACACTGCCATCTTGACCATGGATTTGGAAATACCTACCGCAGGCTCCGGTCCAATCAGGGGAGTCGAAGACCCCTCCCTGGCCAGTGCATTTGCGGCTTCATTTCCAAGTATTCCCCTATGCCCTGGCACCCAACCTATCATGATTTGATTGTGCCTTGCCAGAGCTTGTAGGTTAATTAGGCCCTCCCTGACTATGGCCGAGGTGACCACGTGTCCGTTTAGTGCCTTAATTGCTGCCTGACTGTCGGAGAAAATAGCAATCCGGGTCCCGTGTGTTTCCCTTCTCGCTATCTCTCCCAGACAGGCATTTATAGCATATACTTCGGCCTGAAAGACAGAGGTATGCCTCCCCAAGGAAAAAACTAGTTCTACCCTTGGGTTTTTACAATACACCCCCGCTCCAGTGCCGAAGCCCATCCTGGAGCCATCTGTGTACCAGATCTGAGCTCCCGATGTTAGTGTCCCTGACCATTCCATCATAGATTGGTGGACCTGGTCAGGTGCAAACATTCGAGTAATGTGGTCGCTGCCCATTTCCAAGACGGGTTCTTTGACCACGCACTCGATACTCATATGTCCCGAGACATCTGGGAGGTTAGCCCAGTTGCTCGAGCTGCGCAATCTCCATGCCGCCAGCCTCGCCTCTCTCCTAAGGACAAGCTCAAGGGGAGGGAGGTTAAGCATTACTTCCATTGCTGCACCTGGTGTAGTTGACATCGCTCCCAGTGTGCACAGACAGGCCAATCTCTGGATAGAGCTCAGTTTACCTCTTGTCTGTGCCTGCTTGGCCTTTGTCCACCACACCAGAGCTCCATAGGTAATCATAGGTCTTATCACCCTCAGATACATCCAGTGCATCATTGATGGCTTCAGTCCCCATTTCTTACCCACCATTCTTCTCACAGTCATCAGTGCCCTTTTGGCCTTGTTAACTGTCCTCTCAAGATGTGGGTGCCAGGTGAGTTTCCTGTCCAGAGTAACTCCCAGGTACTTCACCTCCCCCACAAACTCAAGGTATTCACCAAACAAGCGGGGCATCCTGGTCGTCAGATCTTTTCGCTGTCTGGTGAAGTTAATGAGAGCAGTCTTTTTTGGATTTACCCTAAGGTTCTCATTTTTACACCACTCCTCAATCAGTCGTAGAGGATTTCTGATTACCTCAAGGACTGTATCAGGGAATCTGCCCAGGATCAAAACAACTATGTCGTCCGCATATCCTAGACAGAAGTACCCCTGTTCATTCAGGAGTTCAATAAGGTTGTCAACCACTAGGCACCACAACAGAGGAGAGAGAACCCCCCCCCCCCTGTGCACAGCCCAGACTTGTCTCTGCCCTTCTGACCTCCCCTGCCACCTCTACAGAAATGCTTCTGTTTGTTAGCATGGAACTTATCCAACCACAAGTGGTTGCATCCACTCCATGACGCCTTGCACCACTTACCATCGTCTCCACTGAGGGGTTATTGAAAGCCCCTTCAATGTCGAGGAAGGCACCTATGGCACAACCTTTCTTGGCGATCATTTGCTCAATCCTACCAACCACTTGATGGAGAGCTCCCTCGCAGGATTTCCCCGGTTGATAAGCATACTGGTTCCAATGCAGTGGTTTTATGGCCAAAGCACCCTCCCCTAATATGCCTATCAACCAGTTTTTCAAGTCCCTTAAGAACAAAGGTCATGAGTGTAATAGGTCTGTATCCTTTCCCTTCCGATTGGTTACCAGCAAATCCATTCCCTGCTGCAGCAGCACAGGATAGATCCCATCTGGACCTGGAGATTTGTATGGTTTAAATGTGCCAATAGCCCATCTTACCCTTTGTGGAGTTACTATCCTCCTTGCCACTTCCCAGTCCTCCCTCTTACCACGTCTTGTGGAGAGTTTGGCAACTGGTTCAGTGTCTGCTCCCCCAAGTTTCCTCAGGGTACTGGAAGGGAAATGTGTTCTGATTAATTCTTCCACAGTTTCCCCTGCAGTTTTTGTTATATTTCCCAGTGGGGTTCTTAGCATCCCCACCGGGTTAACTGGGTCCTTAGATAGCACTTTATGCAGTCGTGCCCCTTCCCGAGTTTTGTCAATCTCTTGACAAAACTCCTTCCAGGACTTCCTGCGTGCTTCTCTAATTGCTCTGTTGTATTCGGTTAGTGTTTTCCTATACTGGTCCCACTCCCCGTTCTTTTTTGCTCTATTAAAGAGTCTCCTGGTGGTCTTCCGAAGTTTGGCTAGCTTCTTGCTCCACCATGACGGATCCCCTACTTTTCTCCCCTCACTAAGAGGGCAGTTATCAGTAAAGGATTCTACTATAGCCTCGCCAACCAATGCGGCAGAGTCTTCTAGCTCTCTCCTCCCACCATACTCCAATCCAGCCTCCTCAATCCGAACTCCCAGGTCCCTCCTGTAGGAGTCCCAGTCTGTTCTTCTTGGATCCCTGGTTGGCCGAAGCATGGCTGGATTTAGAGAGATATCATACCTAATATGTCTGTGGTCAGAAGAAGATGGTTCATCCGACACATGCCAGTTTAGTACATACCTAGCAGTCTGGTTCGATGCCACCGTAATGTCCAGGACCTCCTGTCTGGCCCTAGTGACAAACGTCGGCTCTTCCCCCTGATTTAAGACTAGTAAATTCTTAGAGCTAAGATAAGCTAAAAGTTCCTCACCTCTAGTGTTGGTACCTGTACTTCCCCACGAAGTGTGATGGGAGTTAGCATCCATCCCCACCAGCAGCTCCTCATCCACAGCCCCGCAGTGCTCGACCAGCCTCCTCAGCTCTTGTGTTGGTAGAGCCCCCGCGTAGTCAAAGGGGAGATATGCCGTGGCAAGGTTCAGCCTCTTCATCCTCCCCTCCGCCCGCAGCTCCACCGTCACTGCTATTAAGTCCCTGCAGCAGAAGTCCGTTAGTACAAAAGCACTCAACCCCTCCTAACCAGGATACACGTCCTGGGAACACCGGAGTCCTTATCGTACAACAACTTACCTCCAGATGTCGCCAGCCCGCATATTCGTCCTCCAGAAATCCATGGCTCCTGGATGAGAACCAAGTCCACCTCTCCCCTGTCCAGCATCCTACACACGACAGCACTCGCCGCCCTGCTATGCTGTAGGTTCACTTGGAGGATCTTGATCATTGTTCTGCTTAATTTGCAGTCGCCTGGGTCCGCAGAGCAGCCCCAGGACTAGGCAGCGTGCTCAACTCTACAGCCACTTCACCGGTTTCTGCAGTCGGCAGCTTGACAGCCGCCCCCGCACCCCCAGTGATGGTTGCCGTTGACACATCTGCTACAGACTCACGGTTTGCCGTCTCATTGGCTCCCACTGTCTGTGCAGTCTCGAAATCAATTCTTTTACTTACTTGGCCCATTAAAGTCCCACGAGTATGGGGGAAATAACGGTCGACCAGAGCAGAGCCCCCACTGCCCTGGCAAGACAACATACAATGAGGTTTTGTCTGGTTCCTCAAGGGGATCGTGTGCAACTGCATTTTATACCCTGCAGCCATTCATCCTTCGGCACGATGCCTTCCACCTTGGAGTGGGTATTCAGTCACTGACCTTGAAGCACACCCCAAGTTCAGGACATTATTAACTGTTGCTCATGAAGCGAACAGCCTCCTTTACTCTCTTTTTTACAACTGTGTCGTTAGGGTAGTTTCCCGCCCATACTTCACTGTCGCATTGCCCTTGGTTCACCCGGGAGGTGAGAGTAGCATTGTGAGGACTTAATTCCCAACTACCCCAGTCTCCCCAGTCAGAGCAGTTATTTCTACCGCCACCAACCGGTAGACTGACGAGGAGGGATAATTCCTCACCTTTGAACCATAGCCTTGGTCCAGGCCTGCATATTCAGAAACCTTCCGGAATCCTTATTCACAGGTAACCTACATTTCTGTAGGCCGTCCCACTATCCGCCACCTGTGGACCCGCCCGGTTGCTCAGGCTAGCTTGCCGGGATACGTGCATCTTACAAGTCAATATGGATGCTTGGTTTCGGACGGGATCTTGCCGTAAGAGAAATATGTCAAATGATGAACCTTCCTCATCCACTACAGCTAGTGAGGCAGTAAGTAAGCCAAGTTCGAGTAGTACCCTAATGACCAATAAAGGTAAAACGTATAGTCGAAAATATAATACTGATTTTTTGAAATTCGGATTTGTGTGTTCTGGTAATGAAGAAGAGCCTTTGCCTCAGTGTGTAATTTGTATTGAAATGCTATCCAATGAATGTATGAAAGTCTCAAAACTTGAAAGGCATCTATCAACTAAACATCCAGAATGTGTAGGAAAGTCTCTCCAATATTTTCAAATAAAGAAAAGAAATTTATCGATGACTAAATCTACCATGGAAAAATCTTCCAAACAATACAAAATAACTACCAGAGTTTCATATGAACTATCTTTGTTAATTGCAAAGAAGGGATCAGCTCACACAGTGGGGGGAAGACCTAATTATACCTGCAGCAAAAATAATAAGTAATGCTTTGTTTGATGAGAAAAGTACCAAAAAAATCAATGAAATTCCATTATCCAATACTACTGTCAAAAGACGAATTGATGAAATGTCACAGAGTGTAAAGGAATCTGCCATTAACGTTTTGAAACAAAGTGAATATTTTTCTCTGCAACTTGATGAAAGTACAGACGTAGCTGGTCAGGCATATTTATTAGCTTTTGTTCGTTTTGAACTCAATGGAAATATTGAAGAAGAAATGTTGTTTTGCAATAGCTTACCGTCAACAACCACTGCTGAGGAAATTTACAAGTCGCTTGACAATTTTATCACAGAAAATCAATTAGATTGGTCAAAGTGTGTAGGTTTGACAACTGACGGAGCAAGAGCTATGTCTGGAGTTCATACTGGTTTGATTGCCAAAGTTAGATCAGTAGCTCCATTTGTCAAATGGACACATTGCAGCATTCATAGAGAAGCTCTTGCAGTGAAAGGTTTGGGTGAGAGTCTGACAAAAACTCTTGACTATGCAGTAAAAATCGTTAATTTTATCAAATCAAGGGCAAAAAACTCGAGACTTTTCGGTATTTTATGTGATGAAATGGGCAGTGAACACAAACAGCTTTTACTTCACTGTGAAGTTTGGTGGCTATCCAGAGGTAAAGTGCTATCAAGATTATTTGAACTTTGTGATGAAGTGTGATGGAGGACGAATATTATGGAAAACGTGCAAGTTCTTTCTTAGAATGCGTGACCGATGAAAACTGGCTGAAGCGGTTGGCGTATTTGGCAGATATTTTTAGTGCCCTCAACACTCTTAATTTAACTCTTCAGGGCAAGGATACTCATATGTTTCTTGTACAAGACAAGATAGAAGCTATGATAGTAAAACTTCGACGATGGGCTCAAAAAGTGGAAAACAATGCTTTCGATGCATTTCCTGTACTACACGATTTCCTTGAAACAAACGAAGTCAAAATTGATGAACCAACAGCAGCAACCATAAAAGATCACCTCTCATCTCTGGCATCTAATCTCAGGTAATTTGAAATTTAATTTCACACTATAAATGTATCAACATTTTTATTTCAAATTCGTATATTATGCTTTGTGTCTCCTTACTTTTTATTTTGATCTGAGAAACTATAATTAAGAAACTGTAACTAAGAAACTAAGTCTTTTCATATTTTTTGTAGGCGCTACTTCCCTAAAATCGATGATGAAGTTCAATGGATCAGAAACCCTTTTAATGAAGATAACTTAAAAAAGGCTAACATGCCTTCAAGTGAAGAGGACTCTTTGATTGAGCTGTCTTGTGATCAGGTTCTGAAATCAAGTTTCAAAACGACCCCATTGATTCTTTTTTGGATGAATGTGCGAAAAGACTATCCCGCAATCAGCAAAATAGCACTAAGACAACTGATGGGATTTTCAACAACTTATCTATGTGAGAGAGCCTTTTCTACTTTAGTTTATTTCAAAAATAAGTATAGGAATAAGTTAAATGTGGAGAGTGACTTAAGGTTGAAATTGTCAAGTTTCGTTCCCGATATTGATACATTAGTACAGGATAAACAATGTCAAAATTCCCATTAAGTTCGGACAGCCTTGATAATGTACTTGTAAATAAAGTTTCTTCAGTAAAAGTGTTTTTTTCTTTTTTACCCAATATGTTTTAATTTAATGACCTATCTAAAACAATTTAAATTTATACTTAGAAGAATATATATATATTCTAGGTGGGCCTCGAAATTTTAAAAAAATATAACTGGGCCCCCAAGCTAGTAAGGTAGGGAACCACTGGTCTACTTCATCTAAATCTGAAAAAATCATTAGTGTTATTTTTCATAGAAAATGAATATTGAACTATTATTGGATATTTTATAGTTGGAAGGAATCTTGTAGTTGTAGGAAATTCAGTGACAATTAGGAAATGAGTCCCACCCAATTTCTAATTAACATATGTACTCCACCCACTGGTCCCTTTAAACCTGCCAGTGGTAGAACCAACTAGCTTAAATTAAATTTACAGCTTTCTTAAACCAATTTCATTTAAGAAAGTATGAAAGCATATCTTACAAGTAAAAAACTGAGATCATTTTTACTAACTGGGTTCTGAATATGCTGATTCCTTCATGAACTGTAGGCTGAGATGGACAATAGCAATAGTCAATAAGATAAAATATTGATTTATTTGTTGAGTAATTGAATTTGCCAATTCTATTGATCAGTAAATAAATCGAAGTAAATAGAAGTTTGTCACCTCTAATATTACATCTTTATGAATAAAAACACAACCAAAGAATTAATTCAATCTTGGCTCATACTGCATGATGAGGTGTACAGTCACAAAATTTTGTTAAACAAAAACACCGTTGATGCTTGAGTCAAAGAAATCGATTTATTAAGAATTCGGCAACGAATTTAGTCTTTGAAACGTTGCCAAATTTCTAATAAATCTATTTCTTCGACTAATGCATCAATCATGTTTTTGTTTAACTTGGCTCATAGTGTTCTTTAAACATTTGTTGATTCCATCTCCGCGTGAGCTACTAGTAATCACTAAACACCTTTTAGTTTTAAACTTGCCTATAAGCAAAGTAAATGCTACTATAGGCAAGTTTAAAACATTTAAAAAGTGTTTAGTGTTCTTTAAAATTGATTTAGTTTTCTTCAACATACTAAAACAACTTTCAAACTCTGCAGTTTCAACTCATGTAGTTATAGCAATTTAAAGAACTTTGTGTGTTTCAAAAAGCAAATAACAAAAGGAATTATTAAAATAAAAACTGAAAAGCTCACTCAAAGAAACCATATTCCTAAAAGTCTCATTTTGAAAAAGTATAGTTATCTCATTGTTCAACTTTTCTTTAATAAAAAATGTGTTTACTAAAATAACTGGAAATATTTCTCAGTGAAAAATAATTTTTTGGGTCAACAAATAAAAACATGGATATTTTGGAATTTTGAAATCGATCTTTCAGTTGATTAACAATAAAATCACATACCTCTTTTGCTGAAGCACACAATTCCTGCTGAAATAGTTGTTTTGGGAGGCAACACACATTTTCACTAGCTGCAGTAGTTTAATATATTTCTGTGTTTTTTTCATATGTTATTGATAGCTGATTTGTGTATGAATGCATTTGACACATATAGGTTATAGCACTCTGCATCTGTATAATGTTGTGCAAAGTATTGACGTACTTCATTACATGGAAATAGTTTAAAAAATACAAAAAATTCTTCATTGTGAAGTAAAGCCTTTTAATATAAAAGCTTCTCTTACAGCAATATCATCCCAGCCATCCTCATTTTTATTGTCTCAAAACATATGGTTAATTAACTTTTTAAATCATCAAAGTTGCTAAATACTGGTGGAGTTTCATCGTGTTGGAGACACAGTCAGTAAACTGCTATTGCCAACGCCAACTGAATACAATAGATAGATTCATTTTTGGAATGAAAAAAATTAACAAAACCCAACAATGTGGCTAAAAGCAAACTAACTGATTTTATATATTTTGACTAAGTATTTGTGATAATTTAATAGATGAGTGTAACAGTGTACATATTTAGCATTCATAAATTTAGATTTCAACAAACTTGAACACCCCTTCAGGATCATCCATTACAGCTTGTACCATTGCTTGTTTGAGTAATAAAAAGATTTCTGTTTGAGTGTAAAAGGGTTTCATTAATTTTAAAACGGTAGTGCTGTGCAGTTATAGACACATACAAAGGTAACAAAAATTGCTACTGGTTTACTGTCTGTGATAACATGCAAAATAATTACAAATGGGCTCACATATGATCTATCAGTTGTTTCACCAGCTAAACAGTATAAAATCTGCTATATATAATTTTTTTTAATGTGCCATAGTGAAAATTGTTTAATTAAAGGTTTATAAATAAGTAGCAAATAAGTGTGAAACAGACAACTCTTAATTTGATATAGTGCAAAAGACTCAGATATCATTAAGTTGTTGCTTTTTTAAAAGCTGCTGTAGCCTCAAGTGTTCTGAAAGATATAGGTATGATACTAATGATGACCACTCCCATGTTGTTCATAAAAGTAAAATAAAATGAGGAAAAAAGCAGAGAACTTCAATACCAGAGCACAGAAAAACCCAAACCGCCCCAAGGATTTTACTTTGATGGAAGGAAGGATAATACCCTTGTAATTGATAATGTCAACAAAAAACGTTTTAGAAGCACATAAAAGAAGAACATTATACCATAATACAAGAACCTGGATCTATCTATGTTGGCCACGCCACACCCTCAAGTGTATATGCTCAAGATATCGCTTATAGTATTACCTCTTATATGACGGAAGGTGGTATCTCTTTATACGAACTTGATGTAGTGGGATGAGACAGTACCATTACTAACACAGGTTGGAAAAATGGTGTGAAGCAGTATTGAAACACAAGTAAGAAGACCCCTGCAGTGGGGAATATGCCTTTTTAATTTCAATGAGTTACCGATCAGGCATTTATTTCAAACCCTTTAGGGTAAAACAACCGGGGCAAAGCCATTTAGTGGCCTAATTAGGACCCAGCTTAGTAAGTATGAAAAGCTTTTAATAGTTGATTTTATAAGAATTGATTGTGAAATTCCAGATATAATCACACCCTTTGAGCAAATATCAACAGTACAGTGTCTTCTAGACATAAGTAGTGCGATAAAGCTAGGCAACTGCTGGAACACCACTGAAATTACACCACCAGAAATTTACTACCAGAAATTGAAATATTTTAACAGTATTAATTTGGATTTGTGTTTCTTAACCCATTTAGTAACAGGTTTTCACTAGAGCACTATAACATATTATTGTTACGCACTGTAAAAATACTTATTTTAGAAAAACAAAAGATTTTTAAGTACGATGCGCTAGCTAGGGGTTCAATATATATTTTGTATTTACTTTGCATTTTACTTATCTACCCCATAGGCAAGTTTTCTGCGGTATAGCGTTTAAAAAAATTTGTTGTTTTATCGACCCACCATATTATACATACTTGTAGAAGTTCATTTTGTACTGTAAATGAAACCTGTATTTAAAAGTTGAGGAACTTGCAAGATGAACTTTCGGTACTCCCTCCAATTTGGCTACCACTGGAAACAAATCTAAGAAGCTACCATGATTAATAGGAGATTTGGTCCTGGTACGATCTCCTTCAGAAAGTTCATGAATACTGCAAAACTTTAAACAGTGTATTACCCTATCAAGAAAAGTCTGTTATTAGATACCTGTTCATTATGTTTTTGTTATGAAATTCTAATAGCAGAGTCAGTTTGTGTTGCAAAATTTATTGTTACAAAAGTTTTTTACTTTACGTACTTTAACAAAAAAGTTGTTTAATTTTGTTACTTAAATGTTTAAGTTCCCTACAACCGGCCTTTTTTTTCTACACAAACTATCTCCTACACATGTTCACTCCTGTTATAGAACAGTAAAGAATCAAAATAAAACACACTTTCCTTTTTTCCACTAACTTAGTTACCTAAGACCTTTTTTTATGAGTCAACTACTGAAAAAAATATTTTTTTCTTACTATCCTTTTGGAAGAATGAAAAATCTTTTGGTTGGTTCTGTGTTAATCAATTATAACTACTAATTTTCCATCAAATTTTAAACTATTAAACAGAGTTTTGATTAAATTATTCACTGTATTCATGGTGATTAACTAATATGAAAGATATAATAATTAATAAAACAAAATAAATTTCATTATAGTGTGATTAAATTATGTTTAATCTCACAACACACAAAATTAAAATATTTCAAAACACAAAAATAGTTTACAGATGGAAAGCGTAGCAAAAGTGAATAGTGGTTACAGGGTCATTTGAAATCGGATATTTCATGGTATTGGTGTAGACATTGCTTACCTTAGACAGAGAATGAATGATCTCTATGACAGATGGTAGTACTGAAAATAAGTAAGAACTGCCATTTGAACCCTCCTATTGATATAGGAAGTTCTCTATCCTTGTTTAGCTACACATGAAAGCTACATTGCTATCACTTACCGAGAACAAAAAGACTATTTTATTTCAATGAATTTTCACTTCAAATTCATGAATTCTTTATTTATTATTCAAGCTCTTCTCTTTTCTTATTATTGGTGAGCCCTGACTCATTGGCTCATGTGGGAGAACTAACTGATTACACCATTTATTAGTCTGCCTGTTACTAAAGTGCTTGAAAATAACCACAAAACCTATTAAACAGTATGAACCACAATCAATCATTAATTTATCTATTTCATTTCAACTTAATGTCAACCTGTTTACATTTTTTGAGGAAATTTTGGGATAATAATGTAATTTCCTCAAAGTTTGGTAAGATAGTCCGTTCATAGTATGACGTGATCCAATAAAGAATACCTACTAAAAAAGAAAATCAATAGACTAAGAGAACCTGAGCTGACAAACTGTCAGTGTAGTATGAAGACCTTGATGGAGTTATTTTGTTGTTGTTTATTCTGAGTTTTTTTATATTTTATATATAATATAATTTTATATTTTAATGAATAAAGTAGAACCAATGACTTAGTATGACACTATCTCACAATAGTATGACACATCTCTGCTCAGAAATAACAGTAAGTCAATGGTTTTAGTCTAGATTTCAAAACATAAAAATTCTTATTTGTTGATTCGATCTTCACGTGAGCTACTAGTTTTCACTAAACACTTGTAAATATTTACAAACTTGCCTATAGTAGCACTTACTTATATTTGTTGAGGACACGGGCGTTTCGGGAGATGTGTCCCATATATGTATCATAAATCATCCGGTGATAAACCATATTGAATAAAGCCACATTTTAAACAACAATAAATACTCAGATAACATAATTTACTAGTACAGATATGTCGACGATATCATAACATTATATAAAGGTAACACATGCCGATCACACATATTTCTAAAACATCTTAATGCAATACACCCAAAACTAACATACACCATTAAAACAGAACAACAAAACTCTCTCAACTTCCTACACCTCACAATTCGTACAGACAAACAAACAGATAAATTCAACATATACCGACATTCAACATACACTTGTACCAATACGACCATTCACAGCTCCTCAAACCACCCATTCCAACACAAACTAGTCGCTTATAACACCATGATATATTGCCTGCTTAAAACACCGTTAGACAAAGAAGAACACTGCCAGGAGTTAAAAACCATAAAAAATATAGCACAAACTAATGGATACAACACAACAATGATTGACAAAATATACAACCACCTAAAAAATAAACCTAATAACCCAAATACAAACAAACAACACGACAATCCTATAAAATACTTATCAATACCATACAGATCTTCCAAAACCCACAATCTAACCAACACACTTCGGAAATACAACTACAAAATAGACTACTCCACACACAACACTCTTAATAAACAATTTAAACCCAACAACAAAATTGATGACTTTTACAATGCCACTGGAGTTTACAAACTAACATGTAGTTCGTGCCCCAGTTTTTACAAAGGCCAGACAGGGAGGTCCTTCTACACACGTTACCAAGAACATATAAAAGCACTAACAAACAATAACTACCAATCAAACTCCGCCGATCATCTCAACTCCACAAAACATGACTACATAGACATAATATCTAACCTCCAAATTCTTCATAAACAACACAGAAATAACCAATGCTACACAACCGAACAATACAAAATATACAGACACTTCAAACTACACCCTACACACATGCTCAATACACATTTACATTACAACTCACACACACTTTTTGACATCATAACTCTTAATAATCACAAAATATACCCACACCACCATTATATCCCACCCCACCCTAATACCCTAACCTACGTACACCTTGAGATCAGTTACGGTCTGAATTGACAATGGGACACACATCTCCCAAAACGTCCATCCTCAACAAATATAAATAAGTGCTACTACAGGCAAGTTTGTAAATATTTACAGGTGTTTAAATAAAAAATCTGGTAAGATAACCTGATACAAGAAATTCATTTTAAAAATATATATAATAAAAATCCATTTTAAATCTTTGCAGATTTTAAATTTTATGATATTATTTCACTGTGTGTATTTTTAAAATATTCACTGTTGTACCTTTTTTTATAAAAAAGATAGATAACATTTTTCTCATTAAAATCATGAAACTAAATTTACCAAAATTGAAAATTAGGTCATTCAGAAATTTTATGCGGACTAATGGAGCACAGAATGGTAATGCCGATATCTCTTATAACTGGATTAATCTAACATACAAATTTTTTGTAACAAAAATAAGTCAGCTGTATTCAGTGCAAATGATTTGAATATTATTGACCTGATAACAAACATAGCTACATAAAATGTAAGAATTTAGTAATAGATTTGTAGCTACATTAATTGTAAGAATTTAGTAATAGATTTGTAAAAGAATTTAGTAATAGATTTGTAACTAATGTAGCTACATTAATTGCAAGAATTTAGAAATAAATTTGTAACTAATGTAGCTACATTAATTGTAAGAATTTAGTAATAGATGTGTAACTAATGTAGCTACATTAATTGTAAGAATTTAGTAATAGATTTGTAACTAATGTAGCTACATTAAATGTAAGAATTTAGTAATTGTAAGATTGTTGTAAGCATCTTGAATTCACTGACTAAACTGTAATTAATTAATACATATTAAAGTGAATACTTAAACGCTTACTTGCTCACGCATTTTGAAATGATAGTTTCTTTTACAAGTAGATGCTTAACTTTGTAAAAGAAATTATTGTTTTGAAACTTTTATTAATTAATTAATACTTATTATTAATTAACTTATTCATTAATTATAGTAAAAGCTAACTTCTGAAGTTTACACTAATATTGACCATCCTCAGAACTGCAATTCAACTGCTAAGAAAAATGCATACTTTGGCAGCCATTGAGCCCAAATCAACACATGAAAGTTAAATTTAGGAAATTTAACATTTTTATATCGCAAGTTGGACAAATGTATGAATTGAACTTTTTGTAAAACTTACTAAAGAAAACCATAATTTAAGAAAACATTCATTTCAGATTACACTTATTTCTTTTGCAATGAAACAAAAATCGCAAAAATGGTAGATAACAAAACATTTGGAGATTTCACAATCCGTAAATAATATTCTGTTACTGGAAAAGACAGTTCACTCTAAACTAAGTGGAAAAACAGCGACCTGAAAAGATTAGTAATATGTAGAAATTGTCTAGAAAAACCTAGAGTTTGAAAACAAGTATGGTGTGTTAGATGTATACCACCATAATCAGTTGTGTTGCTTGGAAGTGTCATTGGACTAGTGACCTAAGGTGGAAAAGAAAATAACTGCCCTAGGGAAATTCCTACTTGATGAAATAAACATTCAAATATTTACATTTTCAAAAATCTTATAAGAAGAAGTTATGGCAATATAATGTTGGAGTTAAAATGTATTTGAACAGGTACATTCCCTTCTATGGTGTTTCTCTCTCCATCTGTGGCATTGTATCAATACTCAGTAGACATTTTAGGAGAAAGAGTACCCAATATCATACAGCAGCAGCACACCCAGAATTTCATTAAAGTGGAGGGCCAAAGACATCAACAAAAGGAAGGGACATCAAGTGGGTTGTAATATTCCCCCAAATCAGACAATTTACTTCAATATATACTTTGTTTTATTTTAGGGCACCAACTCAACAACTGTATATTTTTAAAGGAAATGCCTGAAGCTGTTCTGTATTAGAAACGTCTCCTGTTTTGTCAGCTAGGGCAGTAAAACATTTGGCTTCATTCACTTCTTTAACTATATGTTTTAAAATAATTTCGTTACGAGCTTCTATAATTTGATTTTCTACGCTCCAACTTTTTAAGCTCCAACACATTTATGTTCTGTTCTAAAACCTTATCTCCGGATCGAACTATAAATTCCAACAGTGCTTGGAAATTGCCTTCGTTTTCTGGATTTTCTGATGTAAGATCAAGCTGTTCTCGGTTCCTACACAAGAGAAGGTTTTGCCAACAGCACATGCACACTATACATTTTCCAATGAAAGATGAGACGTGTAATTATTTTTCTTTATAGAGGTGCCTGGAGGGGCCAGGCCCCCTTGGCCTCCTCTAGTTCACCACTGTCATAATGACCGACATCTGCAGGTCTATTCACAAATTATCAATCATTATTTTGTTTAAAACTTCTCTAAACAATTTTGTATATTTTTTAAATTCCAAGTCATAGAGCTACTTACCAATCCCCACACTAAATTAAACATTATGAGCGTTTATTGCATTATCTAAATTGCATTATGAGCAATGATGGTTTTATTAATTCTCTTAGTTTCTAGGCAAGATGTATACTGTGAGGAACAATGGTATCTAGCACATAGTTGATTGACAACTCTCACGTTTTATTTTCCTTAAAATATGTAAACAAGCATTTAAAAAAATAATATAAAATTGTTAGTACTACTGTCAGAAGTTTTAATTAGTTTTTTATTTTTGTATGGATTAGGTGTTTATTTACTCAAGTAGTAAAAATGACCAGATAATACCATAATAAATATTTTGGAATCTAAGTGTAACTTTTGAGGTATATAAGAAGACGATAAACATTCAACTTAAAGAGTTATAAGAAATTTAATCAGTATTTATGCTGAAGGCATTTTAGATTAACTACCATATATTGTGATAAATAAATCAAACCTATATGAAATGTGTTTTAAATAATTTAAGCAAAACCTGGTGTATAACTCGAGTCTGAAAAATACTACTAGACATTTTGGTTTATTCCCATACTCTTTTATATTTATGCTACAATGGTAAATCTGTTTTGATACAGAAATGCTATGTATTGATGACGATTTACACCTGATAAAAAAAAAAAAAGGTATAGGAATATTGTACCCAAATCTTAACAGAATGTCTTCAGTATCTGTTTTCGTTGCAGTTACCACAATCATCACCGTAGTTCTAAGGTAATTTTTGTTTAACTATTTAGGTATAGCATAATTTTGTATTGTGACATTTTTATTTAATGACTCATACATGTAATAACAATGATTGTAGTTAAGTAAATAAAATGAAAATCTTCTTGTATTATCTTTTTCTTCTTTCAAATTAAAACCTGTTAGTTTGGCAAGAACTACAAGCAACAATGAAACTGCAAGTAAGTTTAGTGTCAACAAAAACCTTAACAATAAATGGCAGAAAAGTGAAGAAAAAATTAGAGGAACGCCTGGCTCTAAATGTGCTATCTGATCAAGAAGTGTACATTGTTTGGCTCATTTTGTAGATATGTTTAGCATTACCATGGACGTAGAAGTCATTCACTCACTGCCGTAGAGGAAGTTGTTTTTTGCACATTATAACTCAGTACTCTCCTTATCACAAGCAAAGATTGTCTATGATAAATTGATAACAACTAAACACGTATTAATTTCTTTTTTGTTCACTCAATCAATTAGCATCAACAGATAAAGTTTATATATTTTCAGATTTGATGGGGTTTCCAGACCAGATGAGTTTTTCAACCAGACAATAGTTATGATCACTTGTATTACTTGGCATATTTTTATCAATATTACATAATATGATGTCTAAGATGTAGAGCTAAATTTTGACGCAATATTAGATTGACACAACTTGCAGTTATTCAACATCAAGTCATGTAAGTTTATAACATCAATATTGCAGAATCTCTAGTGTTATGTAATATTCATGCTGAATTGTTAGTAAATTAATTAATAAGTGTAGTGAAATTGATTTAACATAATATTTTGTATTATTCAATCATTCTTGTGAATATTGCCAACCAGGGCGAGATCTTAGTAGCATTAATAATAGAGTATCTCTAGTTTTAGTAAGTGATGCACATAACCTCATGAGTATGGTCCACTCTGAGGATGGTTACTTTGTAAACGAAATATACAAAAGACTAGAATAAAAATATTTGTGGTTAGAGGTTATGTGTACTAAGGTAATTCATAAAATAAGGTTCCCTATCCTGCTAAGAAAGAATGCGACATGCTAGGAGAAATCTGGTAACACTGTCTTACTTATCAACTCCCCCCCCCTCTCTGACCCTACATTACTCAGTGCCGGACTAGCAGCCTTTGAAAATGGAGATCCCTATCGCTGTTAGTGCCAGCTGCAAAATTCATGCTGTGATACGTTTTTTAAATGAAAAATGGATTTCACCTATTTATATTTATCGTCAGTTAATCGAAGTTTATGGGGGGAAATGTATATCTGTTCAACATATTCGCAAATGGCGTAGAGAATTCATTCACCATTAATGAACTTGCTTTGCGTATTCCTGAGCAGGGCCGAATTTAGGATCTTTGTGCCCCTAGGCTCATCTTGTGGAGCGGGCCCTTCCAGGGGGGGGGTTCTGGCAATATGGAATATCCCCATTCAACTGATTTATTTAGAAACCTTTAATTCAAAATATGTACAACCATATTAAATTTATCTTTGTTACCAATTACCATGTGAAGGATTAATAAATAGACTTCAATTAAGTTTCATATTAAACAAAAAAAAATTGTTTTTATTTTTCTAAAAACATACAGTGGTAGTTGACAGTGTAACATTTAATGAAATAATAACAACTAAATAAAATGTATATATATAGAATTTAAACTTTTATGTTATGAATAAATGTTGTATAGATAGGGGTATTTCCCGTGTGATGATACAGATCCATACTAATAAAGCAATTTAATTGAAATTTTAAAATACTAATTAATTATGACATCAAGTTATTCACCACTTTAAATTCACGATAAAACACGTTGCACAAAACTAAAACACTTTCAAGACAAAAATTTTGAAATAATTTGCATATTATTTTGAAATCTTCATTGGTTAATTAGTTGATCAAATTTTTATTAATGTTGAAAAGAAATAGTATTGAAAATGTAAGAATAACTGTAAATGTCTACCTTTCGGAATCCTGGGCACACATCCTTGCATGCTAGTGATTTGTGTTTATTCATTAATCACACAATATTAAAACTGAATTTAAATTAAAAAATTTACATTTTTAATTAAAATAAAATTAATTAACTACAATTCTGAAATAAATAAAAAATAACTAATCCATATTAAATTATTTAATCATTCCTTCGCCCGCTGGCGAGAGGAAGGTCTTGTCTTAGCTGCAATCTGAGATATAGAGAGAAAAAACTTAAGTACAACCGAGTACCAAGTAGAATTATCACATACCTTTATACATCCTATAGGAAATGTCCTTTTCAATACAGCTTCAAAAATACAAATGCATTAGTTTGTTTTTAAATAATTTTACATGCTTAATTTAATTATGATAACACAATTTTCTTTTTTCTTTTGGTCACATTTAGTTAAATATTAAATATATATATATATATATATATATATATATATATATATCTAAAACCTAACTACAATACCGACCGTGTCGGACTGCATTAATAATATGTATTTTATTTTATTATGATAAAATAATGTTATACATTAGTAGCTACTGTACTTAGAAATACTACAATTAATTAGCTATTACTGATAGGCTTTCTCCTTAATTTTAAATTAATAAAGGTACTAATTACATCTTCATAATTAACCTGCTTCAAGATATCATTTTGTTCTTTATTAATTTTAATTTGGAGAGTCACGATACTGCTCAGAAAAGGTCTTAAACTGCACCAGTTCATTTTCAAGATCGTTGTTATATATGCCCACTAGTTTCTTACTCGCTACCTGCATTTCTTCCACAGAAAGTTCATGCAATTTGCTGAGAAACCCAAAACGTGCATCAACTTGTTGGTAAGCTTGCAGCCTCTTGTGTAATGCCCGTTCTAATTCGTCAATGACAGGAATAAAACTTCCTATTCTAAACCTATTTGAAGGTGTCAAATCTACCTCTGGGGCTTGGGCACTGTCTACTGTGGCTAAATGTACATTTGTTTTGCGCTTTTCCTCATATTTGTTACCATCAACTTCACCATTAGCTAAGTCTGAGGCTCTCTCTTCGTATTCCTCATAACTATCTCGCTTACTTTCTATCAAGCTTTTAAGGCATAAGAGTAACGATGCAGCTGTGTTTATGTCCAACCTTGGGTTTTGAAGAGTTTCGCTTGTTTTGTTTACTTGACCCAAGATATCATTCCAAAATACAGTGTAAAGTCTTGTTTCCAATTTTTTTGAACAAGCCCAGAGCTTGTACTCTGGCTTTACCTGGCTCTTCTTGGTCGCCTGAGATACCAAAAAGTGTGTTGTGTATATCTCTGTAGCCATTCAAAAGAGCTTTGGTGGCATCAGCTCTGAATGACCACCATGTTGTTGTTGTTCTTTTTGGCACAAGGATGGGCTTTTCACTCACAGTTTTTGCTTTTTGTAAGCAGTCTGTCAAAGTCTTATAACGACTGGTTGAAGAAGTGAAAAATACAAACAACTCCTCCAAGAAATCAAAAAAGCAGACAGCGCTGAGGCAAGTGTCTTGGACATGGTACCCACAAAGCCAGGTCGTTTTCTTGAGCCGTACTAAAGCTTGCAGACTGTTGTATTTTCCACTCAACGAACTAGCATTATCATAGGATTGACTACGACAGTTCTTGATGTCTAAACCATTCTCTTCCAAAAACGTGATGAAGCTTTGAAACATGTCTTTAGCTTTATCGACATTTACTGACTCATCACTGCCGACTCGCTGCAGACCAGTTATTTGAAATTCTAATATTTTTTTTTGTGGAGCGGGCCCCTAGGAGCGTGCCTTATTTGCCTGTTCTTAAATCCGGCAGTGTTCCTGAGACTTCCAACACCACAATTCATAACATTTAAACCCAAAAATTACAAAGTGTATGCACGGTGTGTACCGCGAATGCTTGCAGAAAACCACACAAAGCAACATGTCGAGTGTACCCAGCAGTTTTTGCAACAATGTGACGACACAAAGAAGAATTCTTGGATTCCATGTCTTTTGCTGTTTAAAAGTGACATTTACAGGTGATTAAATACACAATCACTATCAGCTGATAAAGCCAAATATATAATGGAGTAGGTAATAAATAATTGAGTGTTAACGAAATTTTCAAAGCCAGTGGGGCAGTGTCCTGATGGAATTTGTAAATAAAACTATGCCTATGGTGTTGATCAGGGACCCAAGAATGCCCATGTAAAGTTTCAGCTCAATGGGTCCAGTAGTTTTTATGTGATTAAGTAACACACTCACTCACACATAGATACTATTCGATTTTTATATAGTAGTATAGATATACCACAGTAAATTATTTCAAGTATTTAGGTACAGTATCTCTAGTTTTGTTTTGTTTTCTTTTAATTAGAGGTGATTATTTCTGAGCTTTTTAATCTTATATCTATATTACATGGAATTCAGTCATCATGTTAATAAACTTTTCAGATGGGAATGTTAGAATCTAAGTTTGAATTCTTGCAATAAAAGTTTGAATCCTTCCAATAAAATTGACTTTATCAAGTTTTATAGTTCTCCTATAACTACAAACAGCTTAGCTATGATAATAACTCATTCCCACAGTCTTTGTTTGTAAGAGAAGAATTAACTTTTATTCCTTAAAATCATGCTTTAAAAATATTTGTTGAGGACAGCTGTAACGGGAGATGTGTCCCATCGTCAACTTAGACCGTAACTTAGAGTTGACAATGGGAGACATCTCCCGAAATGGCCGTCCTCAACATATATAAGAAAGTGCTACTATAGGCAAGTTTGTAAAATATTTACAAGTGTTTTAGACATTTGTTTCTTGTTTTCATCGTAGTAAAATAATAGAGTATAAATTTCCTTACTGAATTTTTCTAAGATAGGTCAGAGGTATTTTGATAGATCCAAGGTTGGATTTAGGATTATTTGGGAGAGGTGAAAGATGAAATTTTGTCGGCTAAGAGTATTCATTCTACTTCAAAAAATTTCAACGGCAAAATTAAGTATAATTTTATTATTCAAAAAAATTATATTGCAATAATTATTTATAGGTTTGAAAATAATCTTTAAGAAATAACTTAAAATTATTTGAATTCAAGGTACTCTACAAAATAAAAATAATGTGGAAAACTATAAAATAGCCACTCGATTTACTCCTGCTGCTTCGCTATGATTTTTAACTTTAGGATGCTAGCTAGCACAATCCTGACAGATTTTCTTCAGAAACTTACAAAAGCCTCTAGAGACCCTTAATTTCAATACATAAAGTTTATGAGGGTTTGTAGTGTTCATTTTTATCACCTCATTTAACTTTGCACTTTGGTTTTGTGATATTGTTAAGTTACTTACATCTTTTCAATCATGCATTGTACTTCCTACTAGGAGTGTTTTGGAGAAAATTTGTTTTATGAATAAAATAAAAATACAAATACTTATTTATTATCTCCAAAGTAACTACGATATTATAAAGATGAAAAATAATTTCGAATACTGAATCTTGATGGCTTTCTATAAAATATATTCATACTTAAAGATTCCTTCCTCTGTTTTTAAATTTCTCCTACTAGCTAACACTCTCCTGCTATATATCTTATATAAATTTTCAATCATTAATAAAATATTTTTTATTCATCCAGTCAAGTTCAAATACATTTTTTTAAACCTATAGTGGATGAGAATTGATACTAATTTATTTTCTTCAAATTTTTATTCAGTAATTACATTACAAAAATTTGGTAGGTTAGGTCACATTTGAACTGAGTAACTTCATGTTCAAAGTCTAGCCCTTTGGCCCTGAGCCAACTTTCCCATAGCTAGAAATGTCTTTTTCAAAAATGTAAATGCATTTTTCTTTTACCCCCATTTGGTTGTCGTCAAAACCTCCACTGTACAACCTTAAATTGTTGCCATGGCTACCAGACAATATCATAAATAATGGTCTAAGATTAAAAATGAATGAAAAGAATAAAATAAACAAACTGGATTAACGGTATTAAATCTTTCTTCACAAACCCAGTAGGAAAGCGAAAAGAAACTACAACACAATGCAAGCGACAAAAAAAGCCAATAAACAGTACCAAAAAAATAAAAATGGAAAATTGCAAGAAAATTCGTTTTCTATTTTGTCACTTAAAATTGTTATTCTGACATATATATATATATATATATATATATATATATATATATATATATACATATTTATATTAGTTGTAATTATAAAATAAAAAGAAACTAAAATAAGAATTTTTTTGTTAACTTGAGTAGGAATTAACTTTAAAAATTTGTTGTTTTCCCTTGTTCTATATGAAATTTACATTCCTTACATCTGAGCCCATGAGGAGATAAACCTACACCTATGGCTGGATGGATTTATCCTTTGGTATATATAATTATGCAATTGCATGATTCAGTATACTGTAACTCATATACAATTATTTTCTTTATCGTCATAAAATCCTTAGATTTGAAATCATTCAACAAAAGTTATTTCTGAGAATGACTTTTGGAGTATTTATTTTTATTGTCACAGATTAACTTACTTCTAGGCCACAGATATGTCTTAATGTATCCAGTGTTTCTGAAATAAAGACAAGATCAATGTTTTATCAGAATATTTTGGACTGCATGTTACTGTGTGGAAGGTTGGCCATTCATACAATCATCTTTAACTCTCAGGACACTTATGATTTTTTTCCTGGAGGATGTATTTTACTCTTCACACTGTTTTTCATACTTTATTAGTTGTATTTAAGGTCTAAGTATTAGGAGTCACTTTCTATTTCCACATCCTATATTGAACACAGATCGGTTGCTGAATTGAAGCTTTTGTTGGCTATTGCAACAAGAAATTCTTTGAGTTAATTTATTTTAATTTGTTTCCTATGTATCCATTATGGAATATAAATTATTAGAGAAAATCCTACTTACCTGGAACATGGTAAATGTTCCTGCTGGCTTTTTCCTTGTGGCTAATAATGCATAATGTTACTAGTTTTATACGACATGCTATGACACCCATAGATTACTCTTCTACAATACTCTAAAATTAGGTTTGTTAACTTTCTAATTGTTATTATTATGTTGTTATATTAGATTTGATTTGATTTATAACTATTGGCAATTTTTTTTTATAATTAATAACTGAATAAATTAATTGGAATTTTCTAGAACTAACAAATTTTGGTTTTTTAATTTTTATACACTTACAAAGTAATAAAATCATACAATATACTACATAGCTTAGTTATTTGGGTAAGCTTATTAAGTCCCTTTCTGGGGTTAACAATCAGGTTAAAATAATAATATACAAAGATATTAATGAAATCTTAAATGATCACTAAATTTCCTTGTTGGAAAAAATTATGTCAATTACACACACACACACACACACACACACACACACACACACACACACACACACACACACACACACACACACACACACACACACACACACACACACACACACACACACACACACACACACACACACACACACACACACACACACACACACACACACACACACACACACACACACACACACACACACACACACACACACACACACACACACACACACACACACACACACACACACACACACACACACACACACACACACACACACACACACACACACACACACACACACACACACACACACACACACACACACACACACACACACACACACACACACACACACACACACACACACACACACACACACACACACACACACACACACACACACACACACACACGCGCGCGCGCGCGCGCGCGTGCGTGCGTGTGTGTGTGTGTGTGTGTGTGTGTGTGTGTGTGTGTGTGTATAAAACTATTAATCCAACTAAATTCTCACAACTAAAATATACATATTTACATAATTATGATATGGAATAACAAACATCCTTTTAGTCCATTACAAATCCAAGCTACTAAAAAACTTAAGTCTATTCAAATTAACTGTCTAGTACCAAGTATTTAACAAGTAATAAGTAATTATTAAATAACTGAGTGAAAACTTAACTTTCTTGCTGACGCGCTTCGAAACAATAATTTCATTGAAGAAGCCAACTTGCTACTCCTTAAGGTTGTTTTATTTTAGTAATTAAATGATTATTTCAAAACACATAAGAAATTTAAAAGTTTTCACTCAGTTACACAATAATTACTTATGATCTATTTAGTGAATTCAAAATGATTACAACAAGCAAATTTAACAAGTTCCCTAAGGTATATTATTTAATAAAGTTCATAAATAAATATATTGGTTCAAATTAAAATCCAGATTCTTTACTGGATTCGTTATTTGTCTGGACTTATAAAGTTTATCTCTGCTAAGAATAATTAATTAAATAATTAGATTTGATCTCACTCAATTAAATGATAGATGCAGTTAGTTCCTGCCAGTTCTTTATATATACTTATTTTTCAATATCTTTCCTACTCTGGGTAAGTTTCTTCGAATAGTTGATCAATAATGAATATATTTCTTCACCTTTATAATTATTCTACAGTTTGATTTATGATATATAATCCAATCCCCATAATCCAAAATAATAAATATAGGACCATTTCGGGTTATTGGAATGTATGCTTACTATGTATACCTACAACATAAATACGGCTACATATATACCTAAATGGTATTTTAAAGTGTATACAGACTAATGTTAAGAGTAGAGTTAGTTAAGTACAGTAATAACTGAAAGAAAACACCAATCATGTAAAGTTTTAAAATGAACAACATAAAAAACATTTGAACAACACACTTATTAAAATACAAATAAACTTACTACTGTATGTACTGTATATAAACGCTTTAATTGTTTATGGAAGTTCACTTTTTACTTTAAAAAATCAGAAATCTCGTTTGCTACAGTTTGTTGATTTCTTTTCTACAGCCTTGTTTCTAATCTGAAGCAGCAGCAAGACTTGGTGGTATGCTATGTCGTTTTCTGTTGCCCAGTCAATACATGTGTTAAAAGCCAAAAGTGCATCGTCGTACTTCACACCTTGCTTTCTTACTTCTGCTTTTTCTTCTTCAGCATCTCCTGTTTCAGATTCATCATTCCTTAGTACACTTTTAATAATCTCACTGTCTGTTTGTAAATCAATATCATTTTCGCCCCTTCTACTTATCCACTCCTCGTGTCACTCTCATAGCCATTTATTGATTTCTCGTTTTGATATTTTCGAAAATTTTTTCAGATTACTGGGATTAGACTGTAGTTTTTTCCTAGTTAAATTCTACTCCCCTGGAGCAGAATAAGACAAAAGTTATTCCATAGTCCACTATAGTTTTACAGTTCTCATAGTAACTAATCAATACTCTGGCATTCCAGATGTTTAACGCCCTCCTTATAGTATTTAACTAATTTTCACAGGCATTAAGGTTTAATGTTTTATTATATAAATAGTAGATTAAATGTAAGAAAATTAATGGTAATTATATTAAATATTGAATACGAAATAAATTCTATGATCACATTTGTTATTATAATATTGCATTGTCTTTAAGGTTAATGAAAGATGCATTAATAGTACCAATTCATGCTACTACAAATAAAATGTACGTTTTGATCTTCTATGCGGAAATCCATTTCAAGAACTAAAATGTTATCAATTCAATATTAAACCATAATTTACAGTTTTTAATATTCATAAACAATAATTTTAACATAATTAAAATCAAATATTTCACTATTCTTAATGAATATAAACATTTACGAGTCAAATTGTACTACTAGACAATTCAAATGTTTGTCATAATTAATATAGACAAATCACATATGTAAATTATGGTTTAATATTATACTGATGAACTTTTAGCTCTTGAAAAAAAATGTTCGGATAGAAAATGGAAACGTTGAGTGTATTTGTAAATATTAAATTAAAGACATTAAATAAATATTATATGGTAGTTATTATACTGTAGATCAGAATTAATTAATATAATTATATAGATTCAAGTTGTTTGCGGGTTTTTACCAAATTAAATATGAATATTTTGGTTAATAAATGTTAAAAAAAAATTAATATAACTTTTGTGAAACACAATTTTTCAGAATTCGCCTACTAAATGGTGTATTTTTATAATTTCACCTTCCTTAGTTTCATCATATTTTTCCCTAGATCCATTGCATTTCTTGTTGAAACAATCATTAAATTATCATCGATATCATTTATCATGGATATTTGTTGTGTTACAACTAAATTACAATAAGTTTACTTATTAAGGTTGCGGGCATACAGAAAGCAACTGGTGATCGCAACGCAACTTAAACTTGAGTTGCTATTTGTAAAGTTGCTAGTCGGTTTACAAAATTGTTCATATAAAGTAGCTGGTTTAGTTGTCAGTTACGTCGTCGTCAGAGGAAGATGGCGTCCTTGTCCATATTTTAAGAAAGATGGAGAAATAAATTTCAGCTGGAGAAAGATTAACAATAACACTCAGCTAAGGTTAATTGCTCATTTATTTATTTCGTTTTATGTATAACTGCAAAACTTAAAATAACATTACATTGCAATTAAATAATAAAAATTAGTTTTTAAGCAAATACAATTTTATAGTTCAATTGCCGATTTCATATATTTTGAAAAAATTGTTGGTAATCATTTATACCGTCTTGAAGTAGTTGGATACACAAATCCTGACCAGAACCAGCAATATTTTGTTTTTCTGACATGCTATACCATTATAATAAAAGACTATTCAAAGAAATAGAAACACAAAAAAAAACAAATAAAAATAAGAGTTATTTAAATAGGATAGCACTCTTCAGAAACGCATACACAACACAACAAATACTTCTGGCAACTGAAAAACTGAGCAACGAGTTTACAGCATGTCGTGACCGGAGCAAATATAGTTTCTGTGTCACTCGCTAGTCGCGTTGCTATCACTTCGCTATAAATATGTGTATTCAACTCTATATGCTGTGAAAAAGCAACTCGAGATTGCGTTGCGTTGCCGTCACCAGTTTCCTTCTGTAGGTCCGCAGCCTAATAGTCGATTTCCCATAAGACGTGTATAAGAACGAGGTTTGTACGCTCCTATATCGATTTTAATAGCATCGTTTAGCTCATACTTGTTTTACACCAATAAATGAATATTTTGAGCTGGTCCTCTTTACGTGCCATCAAAATCTATTTACTTTCGAAAATATGTTTTTTGAGGGGGGGAATATAGAGCTACAGCTTTGTAATCGGGTTTTCTTAGTCTTCGTCGGTTCAATAATTTTAAGAAATCTGAATTATGAATCCTCTCTTCCTTACTCTCTCTCTCTCTCTCTCTCTCTCTCTGTCTATGTGTGTGGGTGTGCGCGCGCGCGCGTGTATGTGTGTGGGGCGCGCGCGTTTTTGCGTGTGTGTGCGTGCACGTGTGCTTTTGTACGTGTGTATGTGTGCGCGCGCGCTCGGAGTGTACAAATTCAGGTGATATTAATCTTTGTTAATTTATCCTAAGAAAACAAATCGAAACAAGGAATGTGAAAACAGTTTACAGAGATTTTTTTGTTTATTTATTTATGTTTTAACGAATCATTTTCGCTGCATTACAAACAAGTAATACCCTCCACTCTATGGGAAGCGTTTTATCAAGGTCATTCAAAAAAATATCTACAAGTTTAAACAAACAAAAGCAAAACTAAATGTTATTTTCATTTAATTATTGAAATATTCAATTACAACAACGTTACTCGGCTTAAAGACAATAACAAGGTCAATGAGATATATAAACAAACCGTGAGAAGATGTTTATAAAATGTTGTAGCTTTTTTAATTACTTAACCTAAAAATTAGAAGAATCGTTATTCATACAGGATTATGTATACTGATAAATACGAACTCGTTAATAAGATTGTTCGTAGCATCTTAGTAGTGATATATGTCGTGAAAAAATAGAACGAACAGCTGGAGTGTTAATTTGAATTTAATACTCTCGAGCAAATAAGCAAATTTGACTGTATGTATAACAAAGAGATTGCGTTTGGTTGTAAAACTTTCTTAGTCGTGGAAAGTTATTGAATAGTTCCAGGAATAACGGGGGCGACGTCTGACCCATTTACCACCCGACGCCCCGTGTTCTCATTTACCCTCCGAAACTATAAACTGTAAACATGATCCTTTGTTCGGTATAAAATCTTTGTTCCGCAGTATTTGTGATTTCTGAACGATTAAAGCAGTATTTCCGTTTCAACTTGAACCAATCCATGGCTGTGTTGTGTCTCATTTAAATGTTAAATGTATGTTAGTGTGTGTGTGTGTGTGTGTGTGTGTGTGTGTGTGTGTGTGTGAGTAGGTGTGTATGTGTGTGTGTGTGTGTGTGTGTGTGTGTGTGTGTGTGTGTGTGTGTGTGTGTGTGTGTGTGTGTGTGTGTTTTATACATACAGTGGGATTTTGGTAGTAATATTTGTTAGATTGTTACCCTCGGTAATCTGAAGGTTGAAGCTCCCTTACACAAACTTTGAATCTACCTGTGAACACAGGTAATGATAGAATAATAAAGAACACAAACTTAAAATAAATAATGATTCGTCATTAATAATAATTCGTCAAACGTGTTGCAATGACAAGGTATCATTGTGAATAGTGAACACAATATGTTTACTATAATTGTGTTTTATATTTTATATAGTGTATTAGATACTCTCGCTGATGAGGACTTTGTTATTGAAACGCGTTTGATGGCAATAATTTATTGTTTGTTGGTGTTCGTTATTTTATTGTTACTTTCCTTGTTCTCAGTGTGGTGTTGTTTACTCTATTTACTTGTTTACAAGAGAATGTAATTCTACACACTTTTAACTTAAACAAAGAGGAACAGTGGTTACCGTACGGTATTTTAAGCTATAAGGGTTGAGACTAATTCCAAACACTTGTTAAATAATAATGGTTTATTATTTTGTCTTATACCTCAGGCAAGCACGTACCGATGTATTGACTAGATTGCTCGCTGTCGATCAGTCAATCTGAAGCTCTTGTTAATATCTGTACCTTGCATCAGAAATAATTAAGAGCCTATTATTTTGTCGCCTCTGTTAGTGGAGTATTTTTTTATAAATTGGAAAGTAATATTGTTGATTAATATTTTAATAATTAATTATCATTATTATGTGAATAGAGGTTTGTACATTTACATTGTTGCTCATCGATTACCCAGAGCAGTCAGTGTTGCTATTCGTATAAAAAGTAACGTTTCTTTACATGAAACCCTCTAATGATGCTAGCTGTGTAAACGAAATGTGCATAAAGGTTGTGTAAATATTTGTAGCCACGGTTTATAATTGTTTGGTAATTATAATTTCGCTATGTGCTCTCTATTGTTTTTATTTTTTATATTTTTTGGTTGAAGTTATTAAAGTTGAGTTCAGTTCTAGACATAAGTTATTTGGTGATATTTGTATTTTAGCTTTAGTTACCCTTTTTAAATTTTTGTTTACTCTTTCGTCACAGCAGATGAGACGATTAGAAATGAAAAATAAGTAGGTTAATTTTTTGAGGAATAAAATTTTAAAATTGTTGTCATTCTAATTACTTTCGGCGAGGGCACAGAGTTAAGGCTAGTAAGTTATTAGGTCATAATTGTATTTTAGAATTAGTTACATTTTTTACCCTTTCCTCACAACAGAGGAGACGATTAAAAATAAAAAATAAGTAGGTTAATTTTTCGAGGAATAAAATTTTTAAATATTAATTATTTAAATTGCCTTCGCCTGGAGCTCAGAGTTTAGCCCCGCCCTAGGTTGTGACGTGTGGTCAGACTGGTTTGCAGATAAATTTTACTAAACAATAGTGGCAAACTGTTAAAAGTGTCTGACTGGTGCAACTCATTACGTTAAGAACCCTCTAGGTTACTGGCTACTGTTTCTGGGCTGACAAAAGTGAAGACGGGGATGAACTAAGAATACTTACTGAATGAAAGCTGTGTACCAAGAGGCTGCCATCGGAAGAACCTGCGAGAAACTATCAAAATCCGGACCGGACTACTATCCTGACCGCTTCATAACTGTTCCAGCGTTCCGCACCCTCACCGGACATGACCTCCTGCCTGCTCACCTCCACCGTATAGGTATCCTGGACAGCCCCGAGTGCCCTCTGTGCTCCTTCAATCTTTTTGATGCAGGCCATCTCTAAGCATGCCCTGCTCTGGAACATGTCAGACAACAGGTGGAAGGGCTCAGACCTGAGGAACAACTCTCCATGATTTACTGGTCAGCGCGTCACCAAATGGCAGAAATGCCAAGAGTGGGCGTTGGCTAGTAAGTAAGTAAGTAAGAATACTTACTAGAGTATAAAAGCATTTCAACATTGACTTATTAAAACCAAAAGCCTTGTCCTCACATTCCTCCCGCAGCCAGTGAGCGGTGACAGACACTGCAAAAACCTCGGGGGCTACCTAACCCTTTTCTCTGATTGTCCTTACAAAACAAGTTTTATTTTTAGGAATCAGAAATACTGTAATGGTAAACAGTTTTAACAATAATATTCGTAACATCTTCCTACTTCTAAACTTGCTGATGTCTAAAATTTATTTTGTTTTTTATTTCTATTCAACAGGAGATTCAACAGGCATAGTATGGCAGTGGGGCAGTCAGCAGAATATTTTGCTGTGCGTGTTAACAGCCCCCAAATGCGTCACAACTTATTACAATTAAAAACAATAACTGAAACAGAAGCAAGTACTAAAACTAATCTTTTAAAACAAAAGTCAACGTTAGATTTCTTCAAGCCTATTTGATTCTCTTTTATTTTTATGTAGGCCTACTGTGCATATTTACTCGTAAATAGAGTAAAGGTAAAAACAAATAATGTATAGCTTTCAATAAAGTCCATCTTTCATTTATAGATTTTGTTGACAAGTGTAGTTTTAGTGTTTCCTACTTAAAATGTGTCGTGGACTTGGATAAAGCTATTCTGCATTAAAAAGTGAGATTTTATTTTACACAGTAGGTTTTATCATTTTTATGTACTGCGTCATACGGGTGATCAGTAGGAATAGCAGTGCTTTGAGACGTGTCTATTAGACTTCATAAACATTGCTTTAAACACACATTTTTGCGCGAGAATTTTAAAAATTTTTCGGGGGAGAGCACTTTCTTAAAAAAGCTTCTAAAAATGTTTCGCCCCATGCCTCGCATTTGCTAAGGACGACTCTGCTCTTCAGGCACCTTAACATTGACTTTAGTCACTTGTCAATAACCTCGAATTCTTCCCAGACCTATCTGACTTCCTAGAATAAAGTCGAAAATAGATTTCCCTATAATCATACTGTATGTCTGTAGCTAGTTTGACACAATGGACTAGCGTCAGTAATGCGGCTTTATTTACAACTGTTCTAACCAGCTCAACTAATTGTAGAATTTTATAACTTTTATTACTAAATATTGCTGAAATTAATTCTCATATAACAATCGGCATAGGCGAGTATTAAAATGAGGCTGTGCTATTCCGCCTTTTACCAGTAAGCAAGCTTATATGCATATTATAATATAATGAAATATAGTATTGTAATATATGAAAATTTCAAACAACAATTATCTCTAAACTAAACATATTCTATTCTACCTTAAAAACTTCCTTCATTGGGAAATGACGTGATTGTTTGTAGAATTGCGCAATATACTAATCTTCACTTCTGTTAGGAATGTTTCTAGATATTTGAGTACATTTTTCTGCCTTTTTTAACAATAAAGTATTTTCTTTTGCTGACGCATTTCGGAATGTTTCCATTTTCAAAGCCTAAATAGTACTTAACGCGTTCTAAAATAGTACTACGCGTACTATAGAAATATGTCAACAATGGAGAATATTGTAATGTTAGGAAAGGCAGAAAAATGTTCTCAAATATATACTGTAATATATTTAATGTATTTAGTGTTTATTTAGACTGCTTTGGATGTATTGGCTTTTATGTATTCCTCGTGGGCCAGAGTTAATCATAGAATCATAATAAACAAAGAAGCTTAAATTGCTCGTGCTTTTTTACGGTTCATTGGAATAACTCTGAAACGCGTCAACAGAGAAGAATATTGACTCGTTAGGAATGGAAGAAATCTGTACTCAAACATATCCAAAGTTTTGTTTATCCAGTATCAATGGTTTCGGATAATTGGGATTCTACTGGAATATTAGCAAAGATTATATCTTCCAAAGATTTTATCTTCTTTCATTTACAATTGTGAATGCAATAAAAGAGTGTTGATGCCAATCACAATTCATACTAGATAACTTGTGTTCATGAATTAACAAAGCTATTTATCATAGTTTTCTTACTTTTATCATCAACTATGGCTCAGTATTAACATTTGCACTTCATCTTATCATAAAACTATCTGCTCGCTTGTCCAAATAGAACAGGTAGTTATAGTTACAATTAATATGATGTATACTTCAAGTAATTACTACCTAATTATCACGTATAATTAAATTTAACTAGGGCGCGTTTACGTTGGCCGCCAAAACCTAACAATTGTTAATTGGTGTCTTTGTTTTACCATCAATATTAATTAATTCTTTGTTACAATCATCTAGGAAAGCAACCGATTTAAGTAGTTTAGTTTCAGATAATTCAATCAACGTACTCAGTTTTCTTTAAAGTTACTACACAAATAAATGTAATACAGTATTACAATTATTGAAGTAGCTTATACACTAAATAAATATTAATTCTTTAGATAAAAATACATTTTAAATCAATTGTTACAGAATTTATTTATGAGGAGTTGTTTGAAGATAGAGTTGTAAATGTTATGATATTCTATTTTTCTGCTAGGTTCTAAGTAAATGATTCTGTAGTTCTGGGCTATTTCTGTCCTGAGAATATCCCGCATCCCTTAGAATTATTCCCTATGTTTATAATAGCAGGGATTATCACACCAATATTTTAGTAAATATAAACATAGCAAATGAAATATAAATTGGTTTGCTAATAGGCTTAGGTTATTGTTAAGGGGCCCTCCATCTTTCAGAAACATGTTTGCATATGGCTTAAAGTGTCAAAGAAATATTTTAGTGTATAAAAACAATAACAATAAAATAAAAATCGCTTTGCTAGTTAGTTATAAGAATAGTTACTTTAGACGGCTCTTGGCGTGAGTTTAGGATGGATTAATGTTGACCGGCACATTTTCGAATTCTACTATCATTATGACGTTTTGATATATGAGTTGAAATATGATTTCTGCGAGATCAGTCGGAAGCAAAATGATCTCTACATCAATGAATCTCTAATCATATATTGATGTTCTCTACAACAGAAATGTAATACGTTGCTATAGCTATAGTGGAAATTTTATAAGTACATAAATATATATAAGTATATTTAAATATATCTATATACCTAATATATATATATATATATATATATATATATATATATATATATATATATATATATATATAATTATTTTTATATACATTTGTTGAAAATATATCTGCATGTAAAGAAAGAATAAATTCTCTTGTGGGTATGGCGAGCTGTCTTACGTGGGCCTTAAGACAAGTAATGTGGCCATCTCAACGCTTCAGTCGTTCATTATTAGCCTCGTTTGACCCTAGTTACCTATCGTGAATCGAACTAAGGACGTTTAAATTAGGGGGTTAGTTACCTACCCGCTAATTCTTGGGCTGTATCCTATTATAATTCACTGTATGTTTGAGAGTTTCTATCGATGGTAACGTAATTAAAATCCTTACAAGGTAGACCTACTGATTAATTATTTTGAGGTTTTTTTATAGATCACTTTATAGAAGATAGACCACCTTAACTATAATATTTCTTTTTAATCTTGTATATGTTAAAAAAAGTACTATATATTGCCCAGTTTGAAAAAAAATTTCAATGGAATAAAAGGAAATTGAAATATAACAACTTTTTTCAGTTCCTTCTATTAGCTTGTACTCCCTTTTCTTGTTCATATTATCAATCGTTAATTAAATATTTTTTATTCATCCGCTTAAGTTCAAATAGATTGTTTAAAACTTGTAGTAGATGGAACTTGATGTTAATACAGTTTTTTCAAATATGATTTAATTAATTAAATTTAATGAATTCATTTTCGTTTTATGTGGGAGTCAAACGTTTCACAAAAGGGTCAAAGTATGCAATATAGTTATTTCGTTCAATTTGGCTTAAAGTAAGTGATAACGGCTTAAAATATTTGTTTCATAAAACAGCTGATTTTATGTTATAGGTTATGTTGTAGATCACCTGTTTAGACATATAAAGAATTCAAAACATATGCAATATAAACATAATTCTAAAAGATGCAGGATATTCTCAGGACAGAAATAGCCCAGAATTACAGAATCATTTACTTAGAACCTAGCAGAAAAATAGAATATCATAACATTTACAACTCTATCTTCAAACAACTCCTCATAAATAAATTCTGTAACAATTGATTTAAAATGTATTTTTATCTAAAGAATTAATATTTATTTAGTGTATAAGCTACTTCAATAATTGTAATACTGTATTACATTTATTTGTGTAGTAACTTTAAAGAAAACTGAGTACGTTGATTGAATTATCTGAAACTAAACTACTTAAATCGGTTGCTTTCCTAGATGATTGTAACAAAGAATTAATTAATATTGATGGTAAAACAAAGACACCAATTAACAATTGTTAGGTTTTGGCGGCCAACGTAAACGCGCCCTAGTTAAATTTAATTATACGTGATAATTAGGTAGTAATTACTTGAGGTATACATCATATTAATTGTAACTATAACTACCTGTTCTATTTGGACAAGCGAGCAGATAGTTTTATGATAAGATGAAGTGCAAATGTTAATACTGAGCCATAGTTGATGATAAAAGTAAGAAAACTATGATAAATAGCTTTGTTAATTCACAAACCCAAGTTATCTAGTATGAATTGTGATTGCCATCAACACTCTTTTATTGCATTCCCAATTTTAAATGAAAGAAGATAAAATCTTTGGAAGATATAATCTTTGCTAATATTACAGTAGAACCCAAACTATCCGACACAATTGAGACAGGATAAACAAAAATTTGAATAATCGGATTTTTTCGAAAAAAGGATCCATTTTAAATACAATTTTAAATAAAAGAAGATATAATTAGTTTATATGACATTGATGGAGATTTTTGAATTTTGGAAAATTAACTGGAAATATTAATTAATTAATCTGACTCTGGTATACAATGATTAGATTAACACCTCGTTAGCGCTACTTTTAATAAGTTACGAGCCGCTCAGTTGGTCAAACATTGAACATTTTCAATATTCTTTACGTTGCATGTTCAAGTCCCCGGCTGCATTTCAGAGGAAATCAAGCGAATCATTGTGTTTAGATAAATAATGCCACGTCTGTATCATATTGGAATTTTAACCAGTTGAAATAATGATTTCATAAATATAAAATGGAATGCTGATTTTATTGAAATGATACGCCATTATTACTTGCGCTATGGCACATTTTAAAATAAATAAATGGAGGCAACATTGTTATTAAGTCGCTTATTTATCGAAGTGTGAGTATTTAAAGTCACAACAGTTTTTGACTCTAAAGTAGCTCTATCTGTCACAATTTAAAGTTAAAAAAATTAACAAGAAAAAAGCACCACAAATTTAAGCTTCTTTGTTTATTATAATTCTATGATTTGTCATAATAATCATAGACCGCGGACATTACACAAAGCAATCTAAATATATACTACATACAGTTGCATATATTTGAGTACATTTTTTTGCCTTGCCTAACATTACAATATAGTCAATGTAGGCTAAAATGTAACCGATAGCTTCTATTTATAGCCTACATATACAATCATCAGGTTGAAAGAATATACGGTTTCACGAAGGGTGTGTTTGCCACTCGGTGGAAGAGATGACTCCTAAGCCGTGTCTAATGTACAGAAAGATATATCATTGCCCATGGTATAGGCTATTAAGGAATTTATTCACAATTTTTCGAAATAAAATGTTGAAAAATTGAGCCGAAAATATCGACAATGTTGGTGTTTGTAAATAGTTTTGAAACTCGTATTACAAACGAAGAAACATTTTGTACTTAATAACAACCAATAAAAATACAAAACAGGTGTTCAAAATACGTTTGCAGAAAGCATTCCTCACTCAGAATTATTGATCGCTCGTATTTCCGTCATAGCAAAACGCAAGAGTGTGCTTTCAAACTGATTAATCTATGCAGCACTTTATTAGAAACAAAATTAGATAAGAGAGCATTTTGATCATAATTAATTTGCAAAATTGTAGTAATTGTGACGTCATAACTCTATCCCCTTACTTTTTAAGCTTCACAAAGTTAACGTTGTTTTACGTTTTGTATTACAGAAGTTGTATTTATCCAGTTCAATTTAGAGCATTTTTATTTTAAAACGACATATTTTAAACTTTGACTTAAGCATATAATAACTATATTCCACCGACGATAATAATCCAAGGAAGGATCACTAATGTAACACTATTTAATTAAATAGTTATTTAATATGTTTGTACATAGTTGCTATTGATAAATTTGTGTAATGGAATAACATTGTTACCGAGCTTCATAGTTTGAAGACATAGATTTTAAAAGCTAATGCTATGTAAATTGTTGCTACAAATCTAAAGCTGTCATTATGCACAATTACATATATTTAATTTTAATGAAGTACAGTATTAAAACAAAACTGGAGTTGTTATTATAACTGTGTTGAATTATTATTCAAATTAAATAACGCTATTAACATTCTAATAGGTTCCCTGTCCGTCATGTCCGAAACTCTGCCTAAGTCTATATATATTACTCTGCCTATTATATATATATATATATATATATATATATATATATATATATATATATATACTGTATATGTATGTTGATAATTGTACAGAATAAAACTTGATTTAAAATAAAAATTTCAACGTTTACCTGTCGTAACTAACAATATCCAATTAAAAATAGAAAACGTGTGATCAAAAAAACCTTTACAGAAAGATTACGTCAAACAGCAGTATTATTGACGCATATTTGCATCACCACAACACCAAAATTGGGTGCTATCAACTGTGTAAGCTATAGAATACAAGGTAAAATTAGAAAAGAGATTATTTGGTATTTATGCGAGTTAACTTTCAAAGATTGGTCATATCTCCATTATCGCGCATCACTGACCGGGGGTTGTAGTAGACTCCGAGCTGTGTGGAATTCCCGTTGTCATAATGTTCTATTTTCGGATTCACTGCACTGTGAGAGTCTTATAAGTTTGTCTTGGGCTTAATTTTCTCTATTAGGTTGAATAATTTATCGTTTTTTGATTTTATTTGTATTTGTTCGTTTATGATATTATTTTTATGTTTATAAATTTGTAGTTGTTCCCAGATTGTCACTTTTAGGCCTTTTTGTACTTTTTTTTATTGGGTGTACGTTTTTTAATGTGGGGAATGTGTGTTTGTTTTTGATGGCGTGTGTAGCTAAGTTTGAGTTATAAGTTTCAGGTTTGATGTATGCATTGAGGTGTTCTTGATATCTGTCTTTTAATTTCTTTTTTGTTTGGCCTATGTATATTTTATTACATCTGAGCATTCAATTTTGTATATTCCATTATTAAGTGTGGACATATTTTTTCTGGTTGGTTTATTTTATTGATTATGTTACCTGTGTTTTTGTAAGCTATGTTAATATTATTATTTTTCAGTGTTTTAGTTATACCTTTTATGTTGTACCCTGTATATGTGAATGTGGCCCATTTTGTTGTTGTTTGTAGTTCGATTTTAGGTTGTTTTAATTTGTTTAATATTTTAATTTCGAATTTATCTATAGTTTTTGTATTGTATCCATTTTTTTGGGCTATTTGATATATTATTTCTTTGCTTTTCCTTCATTTCTTATCCCTGTTTTTCGTTGGCTTTTTATTCATTTTTTAGAGGCAGTTTTAGCATTCTGTATAAGAGTAAGTTGTCTGTATAAGCAGCCATTTTATGTTGTGGGGGATGGTTAGAGTGGTTTGGTATTGTATTAATGGTTTATGTGGGTTTCCTATAAATTGAGTATTCAATGTTACTTGTATTTCTGGTTATTGTTAGGTCTAGATAGTTTATTTTATTGTTTATTTCTTCCTCCATGGTAAATTTTATGTTAGGGTGTAAGTTGTTGATTTCATTTAGGATGATATTATTATGTATTGCTGTATTTTGTGAGATGTATAATCACATTGTCAACATATCTTATCCAATGTCCGTTTGGGTCGTGTGTTTTTATGGTTTGTGTGATTAATTCGTCAAGGTTTTGGAGGTAAATTTCTGATATTATACTTGAGAGGGGTGATCTCATTGCTAAGCTATCTATTTGTTTATATATCTTATTTGGTTTAGTATGGTCTTTAGGCATTTTGTGATTTGGTTTGTGTATTTGGGGTTGGTTTTAAGGTCAACCCTTAAATGATATAAATTTGGTGTTTTCTCAAGTATAATATCAGAAATTTACCTCGATCAGTGATGCCCGATGATGGAGATACGACCAATCTTTGAAAGTTAACTCCCATAAATACCAAGTAAGATTCTTGTTTAAGTAAATATAGTGAAAGTGATAAGTGAATACAAGAAAACAGTGTTGTAAAGCTACAAATATATATATATATATATATATATATATATATATATATATATATATATATATATATATTGTAAACAAATAAACTTAACAAATTTTAACACAATATACTAAACTCACTTTCTTTGATTTTTAGTTACAAATTTTCATATACCCTAGGCTAATTTTACGATCTCTTACTATCTCGGGGTTTATAGCATGGGCTATTTTTTTAATTCTTAGGTTAATTAAATAAATTTTGAAAAACAATATTAAATTTTGAAATTAGTTTTAATAAATATTTTCCTGATGGAAAAACTTTAATTTGGAATGAGCAAAAAGGCGAAACTACTTGAACTGTATTATGATCTTATTTCTATTAATCACAAGATATTCTAATGTACAAAATTAAACTTCCCTATTATCCTAAGAGTCCACTAAAGTTTATTTTTTTATAGCGCTATACATACTTAACTTATCAAATACCGAAAATCTGCAGGTCGCTTACGTAAGATTCCGTTCTCTTCAAATTTCACTTTTTACACACTTAAATTCGTTTTAGTTCCTTCAAATTATATTACCACTGTACTTTATCTTTACATTTTCTTATCCTTATTTAAATTTGCCAAGTTTCTTCACAAAACGGTATAATTTTGACGAATTCCTTCCAATGTAAAATTTTGACTGCTAAGAAAGGTCTGCTTCCTCGGCGTCACCACGCCAGACTGACTCTAACTACGCGTCCTTAGATTTTAAACAATTGTTTGTTTTTTTAATATGGCGGCTTCTCCTTTTTAAAAAAAAATCATATGGATTATAATTTAGTTCGATTCCTTCCCACTAGAGTCGACTGTACACTTGACCTATTTCTTTACTTTCACATCTGTTAATGTCAACGAACTATTTTCACCGTTTTAATTTGGTTAACATACTGTTTCAATTTTCCGATCCTTAACAAACCTTCCAGTGTTTATTTAATTACTATTATTAGTGTGTGAAGTGTCTTTGTGTTTTACTTTTGTAATAATTCGAATTGTGTGTGTTTTGACTGGACTTTTCCAAACATAACCTTTCATTGTTTACAATCGTTTTTTCACTTTTTCCTTCAAGTAATTACTTATGCCCTATTTTACTAATATTTACAATTTTGTTTAAATATAATTATTATTATTAGATTATCTTGTTTTTAATTTTATTTGATACAACAAATTTCCTTATGCATTTACAGTTCAAATACCTTGTTTACAATTCTAGGCTTTTACCTAAATTTAGTTTCAATTTAATCTAACCAATCTTTTAATGAATTTCTTTTTAAATTTTGTGTGAGTTATTTCTAATTTATTTTTCCAATTCTTAAAGAACATTATATAGCCCATTCTATAAATGTTACAATATATATTATAACCTACCTTTACTCCTGACTCTGGCTGCATCCGGTGAACGCATGAGTCTCATCCATTTCATGCTCACTATTTTTAAGCCTATTTCATATTCTTACATTAAGAATTTAGAACATTAGTTCTCTGGTCATACATTTGGCAAAACCTTTGTAAATAAGGCTCCCTTACACTGCACACATTTAACCGTAAGGCAAAAACGGTCGGGCTAAAATACCGAACAGTTAAAACCCAAATAATATTCAAACGTGCATTTGATTCCGTTCGGTGCATTGATCAAAGTCGCACAGATCCCGTCTATGTATTGGCAGCCTGCCCGCTATACGACGCGGCGACGTTTTATCGCCGTGGCTGTGTAATGTGAAAGGTCCAATGCTCTTCTTCAGTTTACTAAAGGAATGTTGCCGCTCGATTTTTTGTCGGACGGGCAAAATACAAAGTCTGTAAGGAAGTTTTCTTAAAAGGTATTCTTAAACTAGCAAATAATATACACATTGTTACTAATTTTTATTTGAATTATGAACCTATATGTTAGCTTGGATAGATAGTGTTTCTTTAATATAGCCTGATTTTCACTACTAGTGTAGGCAAATCCTGAAAAATATAACCTTGTTGTTGAAACGTGTTTATTTATGGGTGGTGCGGTGAGAATTGAGTTATGTTTTGTGTAAGAGTTACTTATAACTTGTTTATAGAATTAACCTTACAAGTATGTTTAGCTTTGATCAAATTTTAATATAATTGGAACAAATCAAAATTTAAAAACATACTTACCTCAATTGACTTAAGCTAGCGGTGAAGGTCTATGCATATGTTTTCACCAGTTCACAATACAGCTGTAATAGAGCCTTGTAGTTCTTACACAGATATATTTATACCCAAATACATAGTCTATTTTATCCATGAAGTTTTAAGCTACCAAAAATGCATCTCTTGTGAACGTACAAACATTCTATGCACATGTTGATATTCATACTAGGTATCATCTTCAAGGAAACCTAAACGGATGATACTGTGTCTATAGACCAATTCATCGCCTTTTCACGCTATCTAAATAATTTTAATACAAATTGATATTTTTATGATTTTATTTGTCTTCACGTTTTTCTGTCTCTTTCTTTAGTACATTTTATTTTTCGTATATTTAAATAAAAATGTTTATCCTTTATATTATGTTTTATTTTAGCAATTTTGTATCAATAAATTATAAAAGTGTTTGATTGTTTGAACTTCAACATGTAGTTTTAATTGTTTATATTATTGTTTTGTCTTCACGTTTTCCTGTTTCTTTCGTATATTTTGTTTTTTCGTATACTTAAATTAAAATTTTTATTGTTTATATGTTTTGTTTTAACAATTTTCTATCAATATGTTTTATATTTTTTAATTGTTTGATGTTCAATGTGTAGTTTTAACATGTTTTATTCATGGCAGGTAATATATAGGCTATAATACCCCTTTTTGTAGAAAAATGTTATAACCAAATAAGTTTTATTAGAAATGATATCCAAATCAGTTACAATATAGAAGTTTTAAGCAACAAATATTTTTACTTACATCTAAATATTAAAAATTTATGCATGCAAAGAGGTTCCCTTAATTTGTATTTTTTCACAAAAAATAATAATCATATACTGGTTAAAGGAACTGTTGAATTCACTCTATATGCAAAGAATGTAGGCAGAGGAATATTGATTACACGACTGTACACTGACAACCAGACTGTACCTTGTTGTTGGAGAAAGTGGCACATTAGATGGAAACAGTTCAGCTCCCAGCGCGTTGGATAAAACTTTTATATTACACATCGGATTTAACAATAGATTTAATCTATTCGGCCACACCGAAGTCATACCAGGTTATTAGAAATTCTGATTCGTTTGAACTGGATTTTTAATTGTACAAAATTTACCAAGAAAATTTACAACTCTTTTCAAATTCAAGATTAAAATTCTGCCTGAAATATTTTTTTTCTAATGGTTATATAAGGATTCAAATTTTTCGTTAAAAAATAATTATAAACTCCAAAACCTATCTGTATATTTTACCGAAGTATGTCTAGAGACATCTTTAGTTAGAAAGAATTGTTATAAAGTACAATGAATTTTGGAAATGCCAAATGTTGCTCTCAGAATATCTGCTACTTGTAAAATCTTTACGTTGTATTAACGGTCCCAAGTTGATCGTAAAGGCGTCAAAGACGACCAATGCCCAGGAAATTCCAACACATCATCGAACAACAGTAACGTGGAAAACTGAAGAATGATTAAGAGCAATCACCGAAGATTTGTCAAAAACATTGACCGAGATATAGATGTATCAGTTTGTAGTGTGAAATGTTTTCCGAAGTTGAAACTTGTGGCAGTAAAATATTTTCGAAATTTCTTAGACTTCGTCAAGTGAAAATTACTAATTTAATCAATAACATTCAACATTCGTTTGCACTCGAACAAATTCCCTTGGTCAACAACATTTACTGTAAATCTTCTGCTTTATTATTAGAATCCTTCTAGTAGCTCACACTCTAATGATATATATATATATATAATTAATAAATTAAAAATATTTCACAAACAAGAATACTTTTAATGAATATATTTATTCAAAGCTTTTCGCCGATAAAATAGTACTAGCATCTTCAGGAAAATAATTATTTATCTACTAAAATATTTTTACGGAATTCTGTAAAAATTTGTAAAAATATTTTATTAGATAATTATTTTCCTGAAGATGCTGGTACTATTTTACCGGCGAAAAGCTTTGAATAAATATATTCATTAAAAGTATTCTTGTTTTTGAAATATTTTTAATTTATTACAAGAAAACATATCACCATATTTAATACATTATATATATATCTTGTACAAATTTTCAATCGTTTTTAAATACGTTTTTATTATCCAATCAAGTTCAAATACATTTATTTAAAACCTATAGTGGATGACAATTGATATTAATACAGATTTTCAAATATTTATTCAATAATTAAATTATACAATTTGTGGGATCCAACCGGATTCGAACTGAGAATCTTCATGTTGGAATTCTAGCGCGCCTTGGCACTTCACCAACTTTCCAATACCTAGAAATATATTTCTCAAAGATGTATATGCATTTTTCTCCCGTCTGGTACAGCCTTAAACTGTTGTTATGGTTACCACACAATATCATAAATAGTGCTCTAGGGTAAGTAAAATAAAATTTTTCTTTGTACCCTCAGTAGGAATTTACTTTTTTATATATACTTGTTTTTTTAATAATGAATAAATATCGGATCAAAGATAAACATAGAACTTCTCTACAGCCAACGAAGTAAACATTTGATATCACTACCTGTGTATATGTTATTGTAAAGCCCGTATATTATTATTTTTTGTTTGTTTTATTAATAAATAAATTGATAAAATTATAAAATTGATAAATTAAGTAATGTATAAATAAAAAACGATTTTCCGGACTTGGTTTGGGAGGTACTAGTTTTTAATAATGGCGGTTGGTGAATGTTCATTTTGGAAATGAAACAATAAATATTTCTAAATAATTCATTTGGAATACATATTAATCACAGTCTTACATGTTCCACTTACTTTTCACAAACTAAATCAATAATTTATCTTATTACAGTATTTGGTATTTAATAAAGAAGGATATTAGATGATATTATAACTATTTATCAACATTTACCATGTCTCAGATAAAACCTAACTTTACCGAGTGTATGAGTGTAACTTTTCAAAATGAACGATGATCACAGAAGAGTATGGACTTTTATCATTAAGGCCGCGGAGATGCAGAAAGCAACTGGTGATAGCAACGCATCGTAAACTTGAGTTGCTAATAGAAAAGTTGCTAGTCGGTTTACACGATTGTTCATATAAATTTGCTAGTTTAGTTGTCAGTTATGTCGTCGTCAGATCAAGATTGTCTATATATTAAGAAAGAAACCACAAAAATGTTACAAAAAAAAAACAATTCAGTGTAGGCCTACACCTCTATAACTTTACTCATGCGAGACGAAGTCAATATATTGCTGTACAAAACTCACGAAATTACCCAGACCAATTTTTTAATTATTATCGTATGTATAAGCATTAGCAGTTACGACTACCTTTTAAGTAATGTATTTTAGAACATCAAGAAAAAAACAAATAATTGGCGAGAAAGATGAAGAAAAAAATTTCAGCTGCAGAAAGATTAACAATAACACTCAGCTAAGGTTAATTGCTCATGTATGTATTTATTTTATGTATAACTGCAAAACTTAAATAACTTTACATTACAATGAAATAAAAATTAGTTTTTAAGCAAATGAAATTTTATAGTTCAAATTCTGATTTTTTATATTTTGAACAAATTGTTGGTAATCATACGTAGATTCTTGAGAAGTTGTTGGATTCACAATCATGGCCAGAACCAGCAATATTTTGTTTTTCTGACATGATATACCATTATAATAAAATACTATTCGAAGAAACAGAAACATAAAATATACAAATAAAAATAATAATTATTTAAATACGATGTCACTCTTGAGAAACGCATACACAACACAACAAATACTGCTGGCAACTGAGCAACAAGTTTACAGCATGTCGTGACCGGAGCAACTCTAGTTTCTGTGTCGCTCGCTAGTCGCGTTGCTATCACTTCACTATGAATATATGTGCATTCAACTCTCACCAGGTTCTACTGGATAATGTTAAGATACGGAAAATCTACCATGATACGTTCTTATAGCCTGACTTTACAAACTAGTGTATCTACACGACAAAAAAATCAATAAACAATTAAGTTGTGTAATAAACCCAGTAAAACTAAACATTTTTAACACATCTCGGGCGGTATTTTTATATATTTCTAAAAGAAATTAATAGATTAGCTTTAAAAAAAGACAAAACATTAGAAAAAACTAAGAATATAAAAAACAAGAAAGAGAGAAATTATTACATTTGTCATAAACAAGACATACAAAGAATTAAATGAAAATAATACTTTCGAAACTACGTCTTGAAAACAAAAGATTTTGTTAAAACTTTTGCGTATCAGAATTTAGTCTGGGGACTTAAACTAATATTTAAAATATGTATTTATTGTACTGAACAGATGCGAACCATCTGTATAGTAGGAATTCTTTAAATATAGTTTGATTTAAAACAGAATAGGATTCTACGTAAGTGACATTGGCCAGAGGGAGTGGAGGATACTGCTATCTGAACGAATAATAATAAGTTCATATCTTACTGCGTGGCTGATCTTTGTTGCCAATTCGACTTTAAACCACTGTTCGTCGCTCTGTTTCATCGTAGCTGTGGTGGAGTAATTTACTAGTGCTGCAGCTTGCTTCGTTCTACCGCTGGCGGTGGCGGGTTGAGAGTCACGGCGTTCGAACTGACAACACCGCATCTCTACCCTGCTACAGACCCATTCCTATTCTACTTTAAATCAAAGTATGGAATAGTTTCTGAATACTCGATAATGCATTTCTGAGTACATTTAAAACTAGCAACTATAATAGGGTTCTTACCAAACACATTAAGATAGTCTATCCTGTGAAGAAAACAGAAACTGTTATAAAATGTTTATAAGAAGAAAAAATTTGTTGTTGTCAAGAAACAATTAAGTTGTAAAACAAACTCAGTAAAACTAAACATTTTCAACACATCTAGGGTGGTATTTTTATATATTTGTATAAAGTATACATTAATATAATGATGTAGACATATGTATAAAATAAAACTAGCAAACCTATGCCATGGTTAATAGAGACCAAAAAGTTAATGCAAAAAAAGGAAGTATAAGTTTCTTCCTGTAACACCTGACATGTAACAGATGAATCAAAAACTTAGGTCTTTAAATTATACAAGTTTCATCATTATACCTTCCCAATTTTTACCTAGCGTTGCTTAGGATCGTTTTTCTCCTTTAAAAAAAGTTTCTGTGTTCAGTACAGGATATACTACCTTAATGTATTTGGTAAGAACCCTATTATAGTTGCTCGTTTTAAATGAACTCACAAATGCATTTTCGAGCATTCACAAACTATTCTAATTAAAGTAGTGGCCACGCTTCGCTTCTGTTACAGTAGCAGTACAACGCATAGTCCTACATATTATATATTTTAGTTTGAGGGTCTGGACTAAATTCTGATACGCAAAAGTTCTAGCAAAATGTTTTGTTTTCCGGTTATTGTAATTTTGCATATACTGCTCTTATTTAATTCTTTGTTGAACCCTTACGTCTTCTTCAAGGCAAATGTAATAATTTTTATCTCTCTTAACTTTTATATTCTTAAATTTTTCTAATGTTTCACCTTTTTTAAAAAAACAATTTATTAATTTCTTTTTTTATCTTTCGATATTATTAATTTTTTTAAACAGTTAATTTCGTCTTTAATATTTTCAAACCAGTGTAACTTTGTCAGTATTATTTATTTTAATTAATTACATTATTTAAATATATATGCCTTCTTTAAATCTATTGTTTTTATTCTATCTTTTGGAATTCTTACTTTTGTTTAAAAAATATTCCTTCATTGGTGGTTTCAAACCAGTGTAATTTTGTCAGTATTCCTTTATCTGTAAATAGATTACAATCTTTGATAAACTTCTTTCTTCGTGCCTTTCGATATATTAAATTTGTTCAAGTTTTATTATCTTCGTTGTTGATGTTTTGAAACCATTGTAATATTGTCTTATATTTTCAAACAACAATTCATAATATTCTTGATAGTACAATGAATATCTTTTTTAAAATCTAATGTAATAATTTCTTAATATACGAATACTTCATATATGCATTCTTTCTTTAAATTTAATGTTCTTATTTCTACAAAAACATTATTTTGTCTTTGCTTTTTTCAAGCTAGTATAATTTTATCGTTTGAACTTAAAATTAATCTCCTTCTTCTTATTCTTTGTAATATTTCTTTTTTCAATTTTATTGATTTCTTTGTTGATGTTTACAAGTCATTTATCTACTATGTGTTGACTATTTTACCTACTAATCGCTACATTCTTAATCGCTCCAAGAGTGTCTTTTTAAATCTAATCTATTAATTTCTCTCTTTCTTACCTTTTGATATTCTTACTGTTTTCAAGTCATTTATCTACTATGTGTTGACTATTTTACCTACTAATCGCTACATTCTTAATCGCTCCAAGAGTGTCTTTTTAAATCTAATCTATTAATTTCTCTCTTTCTTACCTTTTGATATTCTTACTGTTTTCAAGTCATTTATCTACTATGTGTTGACTATTTTACCTACTAATCGCTACATTCTTAATCGCTCCAAGAGTGTCTTTTTAAATCTAATCTATTAATTTCTCTCTTTCTTACCTTTTGATATTCTTACTGTTTCAAGTCATTTATCTACTATGTGTTGACTATTTTACCTACTAATCGCTACATTCTTAATCGCTCCAAGAGTGTCTTTTTAAATCTAATCTATTAATTTCTCTCTTTCTTACCTTTTGATATTCTTACTGTTTTCAAGTTTCATCAACAGTAATATTCATCAATCTATTGTTTGAATTAGCCTTGACTAGGATCGCGATTTAAAACATTTTTATAGTTTTACCTTACCACTTCTAAATTTGATCTCTACATTTTAGTGAATGATTAATAACTTAGATTTTCTATTATAATGTGACTATCAGTATCACATTCTGACATACTGTAATTTGACTATCCTTAATTGTCTCCTCGTTACATTATAACAAGGAGAAACGATTGGGCAGCCAAAAGTCTCTTCTGAGGAGAGTATTCTCATTCCAGGGAGGTTACGTTTTAATTCATAACCACAAGACAAGACTTTTGAAATATTTGTTAATTTAGCCGTTCTAACATTTGAATTAGGCCCAAATTGACAAACTAAATGATTACTATACATGCAGTCATTGTCGCGTGACAACGCTGCAGAACCTGGGAGGTCACCAAACTCCCTCCTCCTCTGACTGACCGACTGACTCAAGCTACCTTAGCTTGTACCCTCCTGTTAAGAGTGACTTGTTCTTGTCCACGGGAGATATTTAAGAATATTTTACTTGAACTACCTGTCCCTTAAATCGAATTAAATTATTTCATATCCCTATTCGTACACCAAGGTGTATCTGGTTAGTAAATGTTACCTTCCTATTATACAATTAGAGAAGAGCTTCCTCTCCAACCACTCTCTCCACTACTAGATTAGTGAATCAGTGGAGTCCTACAAAATATTTTAACACAAATCTATTTATAAAAAAAATGTCTTGATTGACTTCATTTATTTGCAATCAAAGGATATGATTGAAGTAGTCCTGAAGTAGGCCTATAGTAGTCACAGACTTGAAATTTGGAGAGAACCTTCGTTTGGTAATGTAGAGGTGTTACAATAACAATTTTACACACACACACACACACACACACACACACACACACACACACACACACACACACACACACACACACACACACACACACACACACACACACACACACACACACACACACACACACACACACACACACACACACACACACACACACACACACACACACACACACACACACACACACACACACACACATATATATATATATATATATATATATAAAGAACATAAGTCAAAATACAAATACAAGAATTATAATTGAATTTACAGTTCAAAGCTTTTCGTTGGCTAACAGTACCAACATCATCAGGACAATATTCCTATATATATCCCTATATATGTGTTATTTATATGAAGATAATATGGTAGTATTATAATATATAGGCCTATTATATAACATGATATTAATTTTTTAAATAATATAATCAACAATTAAAAATAAATAAATATTATTCTTTTATAGCATAAATTACCTAGAAACATATACAATGTTCATAACTAAAGACATGTTATTCTATCTTTATTTAACACATGGTGTACTCTCTCTCTCTCTCTCCCCCTCTCTGTCTCTGTCTGTCTCTCTGTCTCTCTCTCTCTCTCTCTCTCTCTCTCTCTCTCTCTCTCTATATATATATATATATATATATATATATATATATATATATATATATATATATATATCGTTTTTTCCGTATCTCTTATATATATTACGTATAGGCTAACAAGAAAATATTTAATCTGTCATATTCCTATTCAAAAATTATTCCCTGTTTGTGTAAAAAAATAATAATGAAATAAGGTGCTGCATAAAAATATTATAAGCAAAGGTGTTATTTACTAGTGTTTATGAATGGATACAGCGATCAAACAAAATTTTAGAATGAGAAAAGAAGTAGGTAATAGTTTGTACATATCGATCAACCAAAAAAAAAAAATATTTTTTTTAAAATTGCTGGTAATGGACTTTAAACAATTTTAATTTCCGTTTTTATATTTCGTCAATAGATGATGCTGAATGAGTCGTGTGACCAGTCTGAGAGTTCAAGTTCTGTTGATTAACGAGATTACGTAAATATGTATGGTTTTGGTAATGGTGGAAACTGTTCAGTTAATTGGTAATGGTAATTATACCATTTTCACTACTTTTCGATGTTTGTCTTGCCATAGTGTTATATGTCGTACAAAACTGGGATAGATTTGAGGCTTTTTGTGATAATTTTTTCTGAATAAACATTTTGTTTTATGTTGAGGTGGATTACTGCTATTTTAAATTAATATCATCAATATAAATAAGTCTTAAATAAATTAAAATACTCCAAAAATAAATGATTAATTATTATTTGAAGTTACAGTAGAATCTGTCTAATTCATCACGTTCAAGACCGAGGGGTGAAGAATTCCAGAAAAAGTCAAACTACGAAGTCGTGAAATTAACATGTTATTGTGGGCAAACATATCACAAAAAGACGTAATTAGGTATGCAATGTAATTAATATTGTCTTTACATTACCCATCTCGGCCGAAAAACTCAGCACAACATTATAAAACAATACTATTAATAACTATGATACAACACTATAAAAACACCTGCAGTATAGATCGTATTTACAAATACAGTGCGTTACTCTACTTTCATGAAAAACATTTTGCAGTATCTTGTAAGAACAATAACACTAGCAAGCAAATACGATGCAATAAATCTATTTACGTTTTCGAATACGGTGACGAATCAGAGAGGTTCCACTGTAATTAAAAAATAACCAACAAGTCATCAAAAATAGATTGTAGATAATTGTTAGATTACTAAAGCCACGCTTAAATAAACCATAAATAAAATAAAAACAAAAGTATAATAATGTTAGTGTAGTACAATGGAAACTCATATAGTGCAGTGATATTAATGTTTTCATAAATAACGTTAATATTTGTGAGTTTATAATAATAATTGTCTTTAAATAATGTCTGTTAATAACTTACAATATCAAGAGCACAGTGATACAATATATTACAATGAAAATATTGAAAAGAACTCCAACACCACAAAAGTAAAACAGTTACTTAAGATTAAACCCTAAGATTAAGTAACTTGTATTATCTCCATTTGTTGATTCCATCTACGCGTGAGCTACTAGTAATCACTAAACACTTTTAAATGTTCTAAACTTGCCTATAGTAGCACTTACTTTGCTTGTTGAGGACGGCCTTTTCTGGAGATGTGTCCCTTTATCAATTCAGACCGTAAATCCGAGTTTGGTCTGAGTTGACAAAGGGACACATCTCCCGAAACAGCCGTCATCAACAAGTAAATTAAGTGCTACCATAGGGGAGTTTAGAACATTTAAAAGTGTTTAGTTGTATTATCTGTTATTTTTGATTATTTTTGTGGTGTTGGGGTTCTTTCCAATATTTTCATTGTAATCTGTTAATAACTATTCAGTGTTGTTTAGGTTAATGACAGATCACAGACCAATTCATGGTTTTACAAATAATTTTGTTTTACAAATAGGTGTTGGGGTGCAATTTGACTTTTTTAAGAGTAGTGAAATTTTTGATTTTAATTATGTTAAAAGTATTGTCAGAAATTTTATAAATTGTAAGCAAGGGTTTTATATTAGATTAATAAATTATTAGCTTTTGAAAAAGATTTTCGAAAAGAAAATCGAAACGTAGAGTAATTGTAAAAACATGAATTGATCTCTGATCTGTGAACCAAAACAACATTGAATAATAATTTTATCAAAAGACATCCTTCGGTGAAATACAGGCTGCTTAAGATGATTTTTTACAAAAATTTTACAAAGGTAAAGGTTACACAAAGGTGTAAAGTTCAAGGTCAAGGTCAAGTTTACCATTTAAAATAGTGAATAAAATGCAGTTTTTAGAAATATATTTTGTAGGTGAACACAAGAGAGAAGTGTAGTTGAGATATTGTGGGAGAGGCCGCGACGGATCGCTAGTGACATGTAAAACACATATGATAAATACAGTTTGTCGGTAGGTATAGTTAAGAATCGATAGGTGTATTATCGATTTCTTCAAACTTGATAGGCCTACGATTATTTGTTTTTAATATATCTTAGGAAAGAGGCATATAATCCAGTCATGTTAGTTAACTGTAACTTATATTTATGCAAATATTAATATATGTTTGTATACATTTATACATTACAAATTTGTATAGTACACTCTTTTTAGTTTACTTTGTCAATGAAGAACTGAGAGGAACTGAAATGTATTCCAAACGTGAAGAACTTCCTATTCTTCCTTCAGGTTCTTCTTGTAGGAAGGCTATTTCCATCTTGACTGAAATGGTAGATTATAAAAAAGATTGGAAAAATATTTCTACAAAGAATATTTTATACGTTATTTACATTAATACTTTTCCTTTGATTCAAAACTTCTGTGAGTTTAATCTTCATGGGTCCAGTACTCTACCTACTTTACACCTGTGGTATCAAACCACCCCAGAAGTAATCACAGCAATGTTTGCAGATGACAAAGACATATATATATCTACGGACAAAGTCCAGAGAGCAACAAACTCCTGGAATGGACTGATAAATGGAAAATCAAACTGAATGAAGTGAAGTCAGACCACATCAACTTCACAAATAAGGTACTGAAAAATCCTCCATTAATGGATGTTAACGGAAACATCATCCCTTATGAAAATAAAGCTAAATATCTAGGTATGAAGCTAGATGCTAAACTAAGATGGAAACACCACATCAAGAAAAAGAAGGAGGAATTAAATATCAAATACAGTAAGAGCTATTGGCTCTTGGGTAGAGATTGAAACCTCATTAGAAAATAAAATACAAATCTACAATCAGATTTTGAAACCAGTTTGTTTGTATGGCAGTCAACTGTGGGGATGTGCAAAGGAATCTAACGTAGAAATTCTCCAGATTTTTCAAAATAAAGTACTGAGAAATATGGTTAATGCCCCTTGGTATATAAAAAACAAAGATATTCACCAAGATATAAATATTTCGACGATACCAGAAGCAATAAAGAAAATGACAAAAAACATGAAAAGAGACTTCACCTTCATCCAAGTACAATGGCTCTCCAACTTCTCTATAACCAGTCCATGGTTAGAAGATTGAAGAGAACCAAACCATTTGAGTTAGTGTAGTGTTGTGTTGTGCTGTGCTAGTCTTAATGTAATATGTATTGACAATTTTCAGGGAAGAACTAATGAGTCAATGGACATTTTAGTTATGTCAGTATTTAGGTTAAGATAATGTAAGAAACATTAATGGTTAGTCTAATAACACCAGTTTTAATAATAATAATAATCTTCAAGAATATTTTGCAAATCATTATATTTCAACTTATTTATGTTTTTGAGATGTGAGTTTTTGTTACATTTTGCCGTAGATTACCCATACACTCGTATATTTTGTTAGATCCTACGTTTGTGCCAATAAAAGGTTGCTAGAGTAGGTATACATTATCATCTTTAAGATACTAAGCGCCCGCCTTCTTATTTTGACAATCATATCCTCTTTATGGAATAAGCTTGTTAATGTCTTTAATAAACATTTCATGGCTTTTTTCCCGCTGTCTTTAAATATTGTAATAATTACGTCGAATATAATACGATAACTGGCTTTATCATAAGCAACACTTAAAATATATTGAGAACGCCTGTTTTTTTAAATTTTCACTGCCAAAAGTTTGAGAGGTATTCCAAGTTCTGAAGTTTAATGTTTTTGGAAACTTGAAAAGTTAAAAGAATTATGGTTCTATTTAATACCAAATAAACGTTTTTGAATCATTAGCGCGTTGTTATGGAATTTTAGAAAAATTGAACAATACTCGTGTTCTTACGTAAATTAGATTTGTTAGAATGACTTAATAAAAAGAATGTCACTACTATTTTGTCTGAGCTCTGATAAACTCTGACAGAGTGTAAGTGGCAGAATGTAAGTCGAAAAGTGGAAATATTTCAGAAAAACACAAGAGTATAAAAAAATATAATGAGTTGATTATTTTAGTAAAATGCTATTATGTATTTGCAAATGATTTATTTCATAATTAACAGGTTTCAATTAGACTAAATGACGTCGGTTTATCGTCACCCTTGTGACACATGTGGTTACCGGTGCCTTATCTGAGGTAGGTGACGTCAACTTGTCGTCACTATTTTTTAAGTAGGAAAGCAGTAAAAATTAGGTGCAATAATCGTGAAACTTATACTCCTCCTAAGATAAACGATAAAATTAAAACTTTTACAAGAGTGGATCTAGTTTGAAAGTCTTCCACAGTCGTATGCTAATTTCTAAAAACTGTAAATTATTTAGTTTAGTAACCAATCAATCACTTTACTTTTACATTAGTTTATAACTATCCGAACTTTGATTTTGTAAATTTGTAAATACTTACTGAGACAGAACTTTTTCGATCGCTTCGTGGCGATCTTCATCAGTGTTCTTGTGTTGAGATGTGGTCCTTTTTTGTTGATGAGTAAGATTTCTAGGTTACGGTGAATATGAAAATTACAAACACACAAAAACACGAAATACAAACATATTAAACGAACAAACCCAATACAAATCACACATACTATTTGATGCTATCGAAAATCTGCCTTTAAAACCATCAACGCTTAACCTAACCACTCCAAGCGGAAAATTTAGACACTGATGAAGATTGCCACATAGCGATTGGAAACGTTGTCTCAGTAAGTTTTTACAAATTTACAAAATTTAAAGTTCAGATGGTCATAAGCTAATGTTAGAGTGATTGATTAGGTTTCACCGAACGTAATGGACTACAAAAGTTAAGAGTATAATATCCAATTTTTACCGTAATATACCACAAATTTATTTTGAAGAAGTAATTGAACAATTTTATAACAACAATTTTTAAAGGTATTGGTTTTAAAAATTTAATACTGCGATTAATATTTAACTAATAGAGAGTAAAATTTGAGTAATTATTAGAACATGTTATATTTTTAAAGATTCATATTTAGGTCAATAAAGAAAAATATAAAAGTTTAGTTACTTTTTAGTAAATAATTACAATTAATATAAATCAATTAACATAACCTATGCGTTAAAACAGCTGTTCTATCACATAACCTACAAAACAAAATCAACTGTTTTGTGGCATCATATGTTATCATTTATTTTAAGTCAAATGAGACGAAATAACTATATTGCATACCTTGCCCCATTCTCGAAAACATTTTCTTCCATATACTAAAACCAAATTTAATTCATTACGTTTAATTAACAAATTAATATTTTAATAAAGTTATGAAAATTAAGTGTCATCCATTACAAGTTTAAAAAAATGTATTTAAACTTGAGTGGATGAATAAAAAGTATTTTATCATCGACTGAACATTTGAACAAGATTAATATAAGCAGAGTGTGAACTAACAGAAAGAACTGAAAAAATAGAATTTATAAAAAGGGGCAGATTAATCTGTGATGGTATCAAGTTTTAGTGTGCTTTATATAGCTTTGGTAATAATACTGTGTTTTAAATTGTTGATAACAATAAGTTCGGATAAAATAATGTTTAACAAAATAATTGCAGTTTGAGAAATGAATACCTACTTTAACCAGATAAGAGTGCAATTAAAACTGCAATCGAAGGTTATGCTCATATTGTAGTTGGAAATTTGGTAAATTGTGTTTGAACCAAAAGTGCTCTTTGTCTTTAATTACAGTATGCTGAAAAATGTTTGCATTCCTCCACATCATGACAGTGATTTTATATGTTAACAAGTGATATAAACATTTTTCTTAAAGTCAATCCCTACTTAAATCAACATTGAAAAATTTTATATAAATTTCCTTTTATTTTATAATTAAAATTAATATAAGTTATTTCTCTTTCTATGTATGGTATTGAACTATTATTTTTGTTTGTTCCTATTTATACGTTTTCTTTCTTTTCGCATTGTCCGTTTGTGAAACAATGTTCGATACCATAAATCCAGTTTGTTTATTTTACTTTTTTCATTCATATTTAATGCTATAGCATTATTTATGATATTGTGTGGTAATCATGGTAACAATTTAAAGTTGTGTAATAGAAGTTTCGACGATATCCAGATGGGGGCAAAAGAAAAATTAGTAGGCCTATACATCTTTGAGAAGTACATTACTAGCTATGGAAAAGTTGGCTCGATGCCAAATTCGAACATGAAGATACTCAGTTCGAATCCTACCTTCACCCCAAATTTTTATAATTTAATTATTGAATAAATTTGTGAAAAAACTGTACTGAAATCAATTGTCATTCACTGTAGATTATAAGAAATGCATTTGAACCTTTTATAAGATGAACAGAAACGTATTTTATTAACGATTGAAAATTTGTACAAGATAGATACCAGAAGAGTGTGAGCTAATGGTAGGAATTTAACAAGTTTCCTGAAAGGATAAACCGAATGTTACCGTAAATCTATTTTTACACAAACACCCAGGAATTAGTGTCCAGTGCAAATTTGTAAATTGTGTAAATTTTGACACGGAAAATGCAAGAATAATTATAAACAAGTACAAAGGCAATGAAGTCAACTATAGAAATGAATCTACTTGAAATGAAATTGTAGCACGATATTTAATTCGCATATTATAGGTATTTTTTTAAATATTTCAAAAATAACTTCTCAAAACAACCATGTAAAACCTGAGCTAAGCGAGAAAACAAAATGTTACGCAGATTTCAAAATTCACCTTGAGTATGAAATGCTTTAATCTAGTGAACGACCTAATAAGAGACAAGCCTTGTCCGTGCAGGCTTCAAAGGAAATGAGATTGCCGATAGTCTCGCTAGAACTTTTCCCAGACGTTACATTTACGGTCGAAACCTCTTTCTGTAACCGGATGGCACAGTGTAAAGTTGGTGCATACGTAAATCCACGTGTAGATGCCTTTTTGGGATTTTACACCCCTAAAAACCAAGAGAGGTTTTAAAAATATTGATCTGTAATATAAAAATTATTTCACTTTTAGGAACTGGAAAGTCAAATTACCGTTTGCGTTAGTGTTCGGCCACGTTCAGCGGAAGTAAAGTCTCATTTAGGGTTATATATTAGCGTAAGTAAGAAATTTAATCTTAGAAAGCCGGTCGTATTTAAATCGTCACAAAAATTCCAATCATTTCTAAAGTAAAAATAAAAAAGTATTTGAAAAAATTGAAGCTGCTATTCATATGCATTTTATTTTCAAATTTTTAATTATATTGTACTCAAAATTTTTTTTTCCATTTTCCAAACCAAAATATCGGTAATCTGTTGGCCATATGAATTTTTTTATGTTTATAAATATCTTCATATTATTTTATATCTGCATAGGCCTATACATTTTTCGAAATTTAAAATCCTATCAGTTTTCTAGTTTTGGTTGTTTTCCATTGAATTGAAAAAAAATAGGTTGTGGCACTCGGGGAGTTCCGACACAAGTAAAAACTTTTATAGCCACTTCTACAGAAATTTTTAATTGATAAAAACAGATACATTTCTAGTGAGAAATTACCTACATATTGGTTATCAGACGCTTCTAAAAACATTTTCATTTTAAAAAAATTGTATTTTAATACATAACTTATTATTATAGTTTTATTGAATTATTTGTATCAAAACTTGAATAAATTAATATATTTATTAACTGATTAAAACTATTTATTAACCTTTTTCCTTAACAAACATTAATAACTAACGTAACATGACCTACGTGTTAAAACAGTTCTTTTATAACGTAACTTATAACATAAAATCAGCTGATTTCTGAAACCATATGTTATCATTTAATTCAGTTTGAGATGACTCATAGAGTAAACAGTCGAACATTATACTGACGCGATATTGTATGTTTATGTCCATCCAATAAGTTTTTTTTGTAAAAGTTTTCACTTCAAACATTAAAATAAAAAACAACTGATTCTTGAGCATTGGCCGAGAAGAAAAAAACCGATATAAATATCAATCCTAATATCACAATACAGCCTACATTGTCAATTAAACCTTTACATTTCGGTGAATCAAGTCTCTCAATTTAGCAACCTTTGAAGATACCATCAATGTTATACAAATCTAAAATGGGCTGAATAATAACTAAATACTGTAATAATTGTGTTATTGCTATTTTTACAAATTAAAAGAACTTTGACCACATTAGGAAATTGCCGATCTCTTGAACGTTATCGTTAACTTTAAGCCTACTTAATAGTCTCCCCCCTCTCTCTCATTCTGGATACTCATTTAATATCACCAATATGAATATAAGCACATATATGAAAATAAATACAGTAGGCCTATAACAGAATATTTGCAACTCACTTTGTGGAACTAACCTTATTAGTTAGATTTTAGTTGAAATTTTCCCCGCAAGAGTTTTTTGATGATTTGGCGTTTCCTTGTAATATGGTTTTAGATATTTAAACGAGTAACTTAGTGAATTTCACACTTTGTGAAAAATGTGTACAAATTAATCCCTTTGGCGCTGAACAAACATAGGCTACTACAGTCCTGTACAGTATGTTACTATACACTGTACACAAAGGGTCTATACATTTTGCGACAAAGAGGTAGGCCTATTTAATTCAAACGAACTGATAAGATTGCAGGTATGAAAAACCATTCTATGTAGGTTATTTAAACAGCCTACACTAATAAATAAATTCAATTTAGTTCATAATTGTAAATTAAAAACGTTTAATGATGCACTCTTGTTGATTATTACCAGGTTAAATTAAAATTCAAAATATAAAAAGGTATTAACGCTTGTGTAATAAAGAATTGTTCATAATTTCCAACATTGTTTACGCGGAACATCCAGTTCAGTGGTTACAGAGATTGAGAACAAGTCCCCTCCCCTCCACGCCCCTTTTGCGACAGGAGTGGGGGGTCTGGAAAGTTTTCATAACAGTATTAAACCTTACTTGTCCCACTATCATTATTTACTTAGGTTTTTTTTGTAAAGTGTCCATGTGTTTTTAGTGTTTTGTCGCGTTTGTTATATTTTTGTGTTTGTTTTAAAAATATTTGTGAGGATTAACAGTGTGACGACGGAATTCCAACTAACTGTACTGCGCATGTCTACGATCCAGTTTGTTTACAAGGTGATTCGGTTAGGTTAATTTAACCTAGAAATTGCCTGTCTTGTAACGTTGGCATAAATTATTTTTTTTTAAAATGATTAACATTGTAGATTTAGGCTTTACTTTTCATTGCAATCGATTAATTTAGTTAGTTTATATTTTGTGTTGTTTTAGGTTCGATTAATTGAAATTTATTGAACAATATGTTTCGGTAAAACACAATTTTGATGAATAATTTTAGCGAGGATGTTATTCATAATCCATACTCAACATTTTGTTTATACGGTAGGCGATCTAACGAAATGCAGTTAGGCCGATCGGTAAGGTAAAGATTTTAACCTTGTAATTTTGTTTATGGACCTAATAAAAATAGACTTGTTGGTATTTAAATAAGGCATTGTTGTTATGGTAATGGTAAAAGGGCACATAAATTCAATGAGTTATTGTAATAAGTACTTTCTTCATTGTGCTATCACAATTATGCATAATTTCTTAATTTTTGTAAACAAAAATATATTGGGAAAATTGATTTATCCTTCGTATTAAAACAGTTTAATTTGTACATACTTAATTAATTACATACTAAAGTAGGCCTACATTGGAAGTCTTTCTTTTTTGTCTTAAACATCTGTTGTTAAACTATATTTTGCTTACGTTGCTCCTAAATTCAATTAATACAATTGACGTCCTTACTGGAAGTTTTTCTAATTTATTCATTCAAAGGTTAGGGTACATTTTCTTAAAAATAGACATAGTATCTACAAAGATACTGTAATTAATAATTATAGAATTTTTTTGTATTATTAATATTTTCATACAAGTTGTCTAAGTCACTTTCAATATGTTCAAGAAAGTCAATTTGAAGTAAAAATGTAACAAAATTAATTTTAATATGTTATGAATTTGATTTTTTATTGCCATACGTAAGAAGTCTATTGCAGATAATTTTAAAACACTTACGGAAAAAATGCAGGAGTTTAATTTTATTATTAAAAAAATAACACAAAGTTTCAATGGAAAAGATGTGATATATTCAAATACTTTTAAAAACGTTTTTCAAGCAAGGGAAAGTTTGGCAGCGCTAAAATAGAAAGACAGGTTATGCACCTTAACTTTCTCTCGTCTTAGTATTAACTTATTGAAAAACACATCAATTTCGTAATTAAAAATTTAAAGTAAAACTAAAATTCAACTACTTTATTACTTGATATAACAAATTTCTATTGAGAATTTGGTAATTTTATCAAGAAAAAAGAGTATGGGCGTTCGTGTTTTTACCTGAACTTACCAAAATATCTTGAAATTATTTCCCTAAAGATAAGCGTATGTACTTTATTACGACCCGGTAGAAGTAAGTTTTTCTGCCCTCTAGGAACAGGGTTTTCTTCCATTTTCCAGACGAAGTTCATGAATCTACATAATCCGACCTATGTAGAAACCCCAACCAATAAATATTATATGGAAGAGATTTGTGTGTGTGTATTGGTGTGTGTGTGTGAGAGAGAGAGTGTGTGTGTGTATTATAATTTGCGTTTGCATGTCTTGTTTTTAATTTTGAATCAAATGTTTAAATTAATACATTTTTAAAAAGTAACAGATATTATAAGATGCTGGGACGGTTAAATATCTCTTAAAATATAAAAGACAAAAAGTTGATTTTTTTCATATTGCATTTTCGAGTATTAGAATTCACTCGTTGGCTAAAAGTTATTTTTAAGATTTTTTTAAAAAAATTCTTCATTTAATACAAATTAAATTGAATCTCATTAAACGAAATCACATTTTTTGTAAGGATAAGTCGAAGAAGGGAAAATTTTAACAAATGTTGTGATAACCAGTGTGTTAGTTTGTCAATATAGCTTCTTCGCAAAACTACAAGTTGAATTTCATGAATTCATTCAAAGCTACAAATAAATGTTTTTGAAATGAGTCAAATTTTTTAAGTACAGTTTGACATTTTAATCTCGTTGCCGAATTCTTTATTTTGTTACACAAATTTTCAAAAAATGAAATGGCAAAATAAATACCATTGTTTTAATAGACGTTATTTTGAAAGTATTTTTATTTAAATAAAGTTATGAGAAAAGTTTGACATTTCGCGTCACATTTTGAGTATTGACTAATAATAAGTTAGCGATTGTATGTTAATAATCATGTTATAAGATTTTATATTATCTCTGTAGTCTTTTATAATAACAAACTTATTTTTAAGCAACAATAAAATCAAAGAGAGAAATATAACTGTACCAAGAAAAACAAAAATAATAAAAATAGTTAAATAAAATTAAACAATTATAAAAAGTAATAATCTGTACAAAAAGTGTTATAAAATATCTCATAAAAATACGTAAAATTTCTTGAAATAATTGTTTTTCATTACTTTTTAAAAGTCCCATTCTCTTTCTTAAACACTCGCGCAGAGAAAGAGAGAGAGAATGTATTCCCGTTATCAATGATTCGATAAATTTTAAAAGGCAAACAATTAGGCCTAATCTAGGAACTAAAAGACAGACCGATACAATTTAACCGGAACAATCGGCTATTATGACAGATTATTGATAGGGACACTAAAATGTAATCAGCCATGCAAGTAAAATGGTGGAATTCCCAGCAATTCTCTTGTTACTGTGGGGATATAACGGGGGAAACGAGTTTTCGTGGATGTAGAATTTTCAGTTTCTCAAATGAGAAAATTCCTTATACTTGTAAGGAATTAAATTGTTATGAACTATAGGGTATATTTCAATGAAGTCATTAAAAACTACAAAGTTTTAGTTATGATTCATGATTTACTCTTACGGGTTTTAATACTCACTCGTATATCGCTTCTCGGTGATTTAGTAATAAATTAATTACGCAACTACCCACTAGGCTGATTATTCTCTACAGTAGTTCCAATATAATTTTTGTTGTGGAAATTGTTAACCGGACAAACAATGTTTTTTTATTAAAATTCGCAATGCTTTGATGCATTCTAGCAACATAAAGTGATGCTACAGCGGTTTATAAACTCCAAAAGTTTAAATTAATGGCAGTCAATTTTAGTACTGATAAAGGCCTAATCGTAATTTTAAATAAATAGAAAAATTAATAGGAACAAGCAGTTTTTAAAAATATTTCGAGTTAATTCCTACTTTGCACAACAGAGAAAAATTTGATTTCAGTTACTTCTTATTAAATAATTACAATTGATATAAATAAAGTAACATAGCTCATGTTAAAACATGTTTAGCCTATGCGTTAAAACAGCTGTTCTACCTCATAACCTATAACACAATCAGCTGTTTTATGAAATCATATGTTATCACATATTTAAGTCAAATGTGACGAAATAACTATATTACATACCCCTTACATATTACGTGCCCCTTTTGTAAAAAGTGTTTTCTCCCATATAAAACTAAAATCAATTCATTAAATTTAATTAATGAATTAATATTTGAAAAAGTTTATTAACGTCAATTCCCACCCACTAGAAGCTTAAACCAATGTATTTGAACTTGAGTGAATGAATACAAATGTTTTATCAACGATTGAAATTTTAAGCAAGATATATAGACTATAGGGGGAGTGTGAACTGATAGAAGGAATATAAAACAATAGTAAAAATTGTAACCTAAAACACATATTTTACCAATAAAAAGTTTATATAAATAATGTTTATGGAAATGTAATCTAAAGTTGTTTTCACTTCACTTGAGAATATTTACGTCAACATAAATATAAACCTGCCTCAACAGCCTCACTTTTGATAATGTAATGAGAACGCTCTTTTCCGGTGATGTAAGTTACGTCATCTCGGATCACAACCGACTTCTAGAACTTTTACAAGTAGGTTAGAATGGAGAAACTATATTTGACGGGTTTGTGCGATTTTCTGGGTAAATATATCAAAAGGCATGCGTTTATTTTAGCTTTTTTTTATTAACTTGGGAGCGGGTTAAACTGCCCGAAGCACTGCTACCTTAAGGTATATTGTACTTACCTCCCTGATCTAGTCAAATAGCCCTTCCCTCTCACCAGGTTTAGGAGTTTCCTGACTAGTGTTTTACCTTCAGCATCCACCAGAGCTGTCCCATCACCAAAGAGGTTGAAGCGCCTCTCGGCAAGTGTTTCACATCTATAAATAATATGTGTGGCAGTCTCCAGTTCCTGCCCGCATAATCTGCACACTGGTTCATCTTTGTAGATACCCATTATATGCAGATGTTTCCTTAGTCCACCGTGTCCCGTGAGTAGACCTGTGGCTATCCTCAATTCCTGCCTAGACAGATAGATGAGACTCTTCTGCAGCCCCAAGGAAGGTTTCCTAACGGTTAGCTTACTGTGTCTCATCCCTTCAGCCCTGATCCAGTGCTCACAGTGTCTTTCAGCCATCCACTTTCGCACTGCCATCTTGACCATAGATTTGGAAATACCTACCGCCGGCTCCGGTCCAATCAGGGGAGTTGAAAACCCCTCTCTGGCCAGTGCATCTGCGGCTTCATTTCCAAATATTCCCCTATGCCCTGGCACCCAACCTATCTTGATTTGATTGTGCCTTGCCAGGGCTTTTAAGTTATTTAGGCACTCCCTGACTATGGCCGAGGTGACCACACGTCCGTTTAGTACCTTAATTGCTGCCTGACTGTCAGAGAAAGTAGCAATCCGGGTCCTGTGTATTCCCCTTCTCGCCATCTCTCCCAGACAGTCATTTATAGCATATATTTGAGCCTGAAAGACAGAGGTATGCCTCCCCAAGGAAAAAACTAGTTTTGCCCTGGGTTTTAACAATACAACCTAGCTCCAGTGCCGAAGTCCATCTTGGAGCCATCTGTGTACCAGATCTGAGCTCCCGATTTTACTGACCCTGACCATTCCGTCATAGTTTGGTGGGTCTGGTCAAGTGCAAACGTCCGAGTAAGGTGGTCTCTGCCCATCTCCAAGACAGGTTCTTTGACCACACACTCGATACTCATATGTCCCGAAACATCTGGGAGATTAGCCCAGTTGTTCGAGTTGCAATCTCCATGCTGGGGTTTGGTGCTCGTGGTTGATTGCTTCCGACCTGTGGCACCTCACCCATCACAACATCCAAGTCCTGGACGTTAACATGCTCGGCTCGGTTTTGGCCTCCCCTGCGTTGTCTGTTCAGGATTATTGGCCCTCCCGCTGCTCTCGCCTGATCTCTTCGGAGCCGCCTTCTGGCCGCTCCACTCATACACTTTCTTCGTAGAGAAAGCGTGCTCAACTCTACAACCATTTCACTAGTTTCTGCAGTCAGCAGCTTGGTAACCGCCCCCGCACCCCCAGTGGTGGTTGCCGTTGACCCATCTGTTACAGACTCACGGTTTGCCGTCTCATTGGCTCCCGCTGTCTGTGCAGACTCAACATCAATTTGTGTACTTACTTGGTCCATTGGCTTCCCAAGTATGGGGGAAAGAACGGTCAACCAGAGCAGAACCCCCACTGCCCTGGCAAGACAACATACAATGAGGTTTTGTCTGGTTCCTCAAGGGGATCGTGTGCTACTGCATTTTATACCCTGCAGCCACTCATCCATCGGCACGATGCCTTACACCTTGGATTGGGTATTCAGTCACTGACCTTGAAGCACACCCCAAGTTCAGGACATTATTAACTGTTGCTCATGGAGCGAACAGCCTGCTTTACTCTCTTTTTTACAACTGTATCGTTAGGGTAGTTTCCCGCCCATACTTCACTGCCGCATTGCCCTTGGTTCACCTGGGAGGTGAGAGTAGCATTGTGAGGACTTAATTCCCAACTACCCCAGTCTCCCCAGTCAGAGCAGTTATTTCTACCACACCCAACCGGTTGACTGACGAGGAGGGATAATTCCTCACCTTTGAACCATTGCCTTGGTCCAGGCCTGCTTATTCAGAAACCTTCCGGAATCCTTATTCACAGGTAACCTACATATCTGTAGGCCGTCCCACTATCCGCCACCTGTGGACCAGCCCGGTTGCTCAGGCCAGCTAGCCGGGTTATTTTAGCTTAATTGTTTATTAATAATATGTTACGGGTATCCACCTACATGTAAACTAATAAATCTCGTTAATACATCTCGTCACAAAATAGCCTCCTCCACATACAATAACCTTAACGAACAGTTGAAACAAAATATAAGTTAACCTAACAAAAATATATGCACTATCCCGGTAAACTAATGTGTACTTGTTTCTGAAACCAAAGCCCTCATTAAATTAACACTCAATTGAAATGTGTTGATCTCCTCATCTCCACAAACGATAGAGAGACAATAACATTAACAAACCTACAAACTTTTCATGAGCTAAATAAGAACAAGACTTCTCACAGCCGTACGATATGAAATATTGAACATTTCGATATTCACCCATCACACATAATCAACACCCAGTTACACAAGAACTAACACAGGCTATTTGACACAATTACCCCTTAAATCTTTCATGAAGACTATATTTTCCCCACCCCTTTTTCTTAAAACAACAAGAGGTCAGTTACGGTCCCAGTTGACATAAGGTTACACTTCTCGAAATTGCCTTTTTTATTTAATATTAAGTCAATAGTTATTCTACTGAAGTTGGTATATATTTTTATATAGGCCTATGTTAGATGGTTTAAATAATACATTGTTTCTTCATCTCTCCTCTGGCCCCTATCTCTCTCCCTCTCTTGTGACGCCTCTAACCTAATCTATTTCACTAATGTCCGTTTGATCTATGGTTAATGATTGTTTTTTCCTTGTTAATAATCGTTCTTTAATCAAATCATTTTTTATTCAAAACTTTACAAAACACTGTAAGTATTATTAACTCCAGAAAATTATGTTTGGCTCGGATTTTGATTAATGTCGACGATATTGGTTTTACTTCAGAGCAGGGCTGCACAACCATTTGGAACGATCGGCCAATTAATTGCTCATTTTTCTTGATTTGGGCTGCAGCCACCGAGATCAACAATTGGAATAGCCTATGTCTTATTAAATTTTAGTTGTGCTTAAATTTTCAATTATTATATCCTACATTTTATATTGTAATATGCATAAATACCACACACACACACACACACACACACACACAACCATATTACACATGTTGTAATGTATAATATACATGTCTGTAAATTTATCCAGATGTCAATAATTCCCTATATTTATAATGACGGAATGTTAATATTATATCTGGATTAAAATATGAAACAATGTTCACCCCGAAAATGTTATAAACATATAATGAGGTCTGAAAAATATTTATTTTAGTGGGAAATTGACACGGTTTTTCTTATGATAATTGTTCAATGTCTATTTCAATGTTTGTGGTTGCTACTTTCAAAGTTTATTCCAAGTGACTGTCAGATAGATGCGTACAAACAAGCTTTAGATTTGATAGTTTTCATTAACGAAAGCGCATGTTCACAAACAAAAGTACAACCGAACAAACACGACATTTAAAAAACATACTTCTAGCAGATTAACCATTTCTAAAAGTAGATAATTTTTGTAGACATAAATTAATGAAACTTCACACAATTTTGACCTGCAGATCAACATAGGTTTACTTGAATGTTGTCGCAAATGCACAGCAAGATTGTGTGGCTTGTGCCTATATTACGTATCTCTAAATTCAAGAGCAACATTTTAGAGTGGGCTGTGGACCGCAAGTCAGGGGCCACTGGCTGTACACACCTGGATAGCTCATTGCAGCCTTTGAATTCAATAGGTTACTATGTCAACCTTTCGTTTCCTACCCTCTATAGGTTTTCTAAGAATAAAATGTTACTTATAGAATAAAAAAGTGTAAGTAAAACTAACTAACCTAATATAATTACAACTCAAGCATGGTTTTAATTACTAATTATATGATTGAATTTTTTTAGGTTACTACCTTAATATAGTTTAATACAAAAATAAATTAACAGCCCAGAGGTGCTAAAAAGTTTGGTTTGCTACTAAAATTACTTTAAAAATATTTTAAATTTTTTTAAAAAGAGTAATAATTTTATAAATTAAAAATCTATGCGTACCCAGCTTTGAATGACATTTAATCTACGTTCTAAACAGATTTGTTTAACAGCAATATTTTAAAAAATATTTGCACAATAAGAAAGGCCAGCAACATTTCGTTCGTAACGCACTGTTTACTACACAATATAAAACTAATTTTGAAACAAATTTGAATGCTGAAGAAGCTATAAAGATTGATATTGTTTTTATTTGTGTAAATACGCATGCAAACCTTTCTGTTTCCCCTTGTTTAGTATAAATTACTTGTTTTAAAACAATTTAACTTCAACTGAATCATGTGCTGCAGATCAACAAGTTCCATTTGAATATTGTCACAAATCCTGCTAATACAGCATTATGGTGCTAGCTTATGTCTTTCCCTATTAAATAGTATTACGTATCTTTAAAGTCGAGAGTAATATTTTAGAGTGGTATGCCGGCCGCAAAAAAACATTTCGGGTGCCGCGGGTTGTACACCCGTGCTTTAGTGGTATGTATTGAACGAAAGCTAGGTTTTCGGTTAAAGCACCCCGAACACGGACATTTCGAAAATAATTCGGGATATTTTCAAAGTTGCTCTTCCCAGTGTGGCTGCAGTAAATCTTTGTTTACTTTACATTAAGGCCTAGTGACTGAGTATGTCAATAATTTTTGTGCTTCAACTCTTTACGTTTTTAAAATCGTAATGCGATTCTTGGGCATCTCCTTGTATTCCAACCAGCCATGATTGCATCCTGTGCAATTTTATCGATACTGGAAGTGGAACGGGAAAGTTCAGACAGTTCCGAATCCTCTCCATATGCTCAAAATATGCACGTTTCCTTGCCCTTCTCCCCCTCAACAGATTAGCTCTTTACACAGTGACACAGCCTTGGTGTTTGCTAAAGATAAGAGGCAGTGTTTGTGTTGTTAAACCCTTCATAACATATTTATAGCCTTCTTATCTGTTATTATCATTTAAAGACACAAATAAGCAAAATACAGATTTGCAAACAATTAATTTATCAAGATTATACCAAAACATTGTGGTTTTGATTTGAGCAGATTTAATTTTATAAAAAACTATCTCAATTCACATTTCTGAGACCTAATTTTTTAATTTTAACATTTTCACCGATATTATAAAATTTTAAACCCTATTACCATTTTTTAAAAGTTACATACTCAAAAATAAATCCTTTACATCTTACCAACGTAGTAGTAATAAATAAATTACTTATTACACTTTTAGTTGACAAAAAGTCTGGTCGCAAGTAATAGCAAAAGTGTAATAAGTTAATAACAACCAGCTCGTCATGAACAGCAACAAGATTTCGATAAATAAATTAAGTTTACGTTAGAAATTTTATGTTTGCATAGATTTATTTTTTTCACACACAAATAAGGAAAAATTAATGTGAATTACATTCACTATTAAACAGAAATCGATTACAATGTTGAGATCAAAATACAAGGAAATGAATTCTACACGTTAGGCCCGAGCGGAGTGCATACAGAGTTAAAGTTCGTGGCTTGGGTGCACCATATCGCTCAGTAAACGATTATTAGTAGCTATTCAACAAATTGTTTTTCTTATGGTTAAAAATTTCTTTACAGCAGGTGTATTTTTCTATTAGATACCTGAGGGTTTTAATTATTCTTGTGATTAAGTACTTGTCAAAGAATTAAGCTGTATTTAAAATAACTGATTTTTTATTTTTTGGGCTATTCTCGAAGTTTTCTCCTTGTAATTTCTTATATGAGAAAATATAAGAGTAATTTAGGTTATAATTGTAATTATAAATCCTCTTTATGATACTTTAAACTTCCTAAAACAATCTCTTCTTTATTGAGAATATATCCAAGTGTAATACACAATTATAGCATACGTTGAGGACTGCTGCATCTAGCCCCTTTTAATTATAAATTTTTAGACTAATCTAAATCTTTAGACAGGATCGTTTTATCTATGATTGATAATTTAATTTTCTTGTTAATCGACTTTCATATCCAAACTTATTGATTCCAGAAAATATATATTTTGTGAAGGTATTATTTACCATAAATAGTGATATAGTATTGTGATAGTGATGTAGTTTTCTAGTAGATAAATGTAATGTAAATAAGATTTTGAACTTGACTTGGTAATCAATGTAGCTATTAATAATAAACTAAAACCAAATATTTTTGCGAGTTTGCGTTCAATTTATCATTAACAGTTAGTGATAATAGATTAGAGAAAGTAGTACCGGTAATTACAATATTATGGTTGAAGAAATTACCGAACTTTACCGAATATTTCCGAAGTATAAACTTCTTTTTTTATAAGGATAAATTTTATTATAAGAAATTTCGGGATGTTTTCGTGATCCGAATTCGTTTATGAATATTATTTAATTTTTCTTTTCAATATATTATGAAATTTTAAACAACGAGGTTTTAACCTATTTGCTTTTCGTTTGTAGAGAAATTTGTCACAAGTATTGTTGAAGTGCTGTATACCACAACCGAAATATGGCGGCTAACGATAGAGACCCATGAAAGTTGTCTCCAAGGTTACTTACCTTAAGTTGGAAAATACAATTCTCTGGTGATTATCTGCCCTAGGAGAGATGTCGTGGAATTTAGAAAGCTTAGCTTTAATGAAGTAAATAAACTTCCCTCCTCGAACTGTCTTCAGATCATGTAGCCAGGGCATGAACGCCACGGAAGGAAGGGGGTGTTTAGTCGAGAACTAAATCTGGCTTAAACTGGCTTACGACATGCATAGTTGGTGTTTCATTTACCTGGCTTTGAAGTTTTTTTATGCATAATAGAGTTAGCATTTGTAAAATTGAGTTTTGTAAATGGTAGGGAAATTTCAGCTAAATAAGGGCCGACATCTTACAACGTAACACTGTTACCGTAGAATACTACTTGAAATATTGTGTTGCCTATTGTGAAGCAAACGTATTGAATATAATTAATAAAAAGTATAAATTATACGTTATTAATTTTATAAATTATCACATAAAATATCTTTGGGAAAATTTTGAACAAATATCACACATATATATATTTGTGTTTTTGGTCGTGTTATCTCAGAATATCTGGGTCTCGAAATATCCGTCACTAAACAGTGAAAACCCGTCTCAAAATATCCGCAAGGAAAATGGATCCCTATAATGAGTTTCAAAATATCTGACAGGTCTGTTTTACGGTCTCAAAATATCTGCAAGAAAGGTCCGCAAAGGTATATCTCAAACATTGGCCTAACCTACAAGTAGGGTTGATATGGGTTAGAATCACCGCACACTGAAATATATTATTCGGTAAATGATTATTAAAAAAATATTGAAATAGCCAACTTACTCGGTTCGAATATCACCAACAAACTTACTTAGTTACACCTAACCTATTGAAAATGGTAAATCATTTATCTATAAATTAGGTCGCTGCTAATAAATATAATTTTTTACCGCCAACCAAGAAAGATAGTTGAGTATAACCAACTGATTTAGTTAAATGTAACAAAACACTGGGTAAACATAACAAAGGACCAGGGTGATTTACAACCAAACACATTGGTTACTCCTACCGATTACTTGTTAGTTACAATGCTGACCTCATGTTGTGTATGTCTGTGCGAGACTTGCAGCAGAGCTACGTCACCGAGGTATCATTTACAAAAGGGCACACAATCCTGGCAGTTAATATTCTGAGGCTAGTCGAACAGGTAGTAATCGGGGACAGTTAGGGTTCCTCCGGAATTCGGATTTTGTGAGTTTCAGATATTGGACGTTAGTTAATTCGCCTGTTATCACCTATAAATTATTTAAAATTATTATAAATATAGGTAACTGTAAGGGCTATAATATAAGAGAGTGCCATTGTTCAAATCTGTAAGGAATTGGGAATAAATAAACCTAATTAGGGGCGGTTTGGGTTCTTGAAATTGGAATTGTCGATACCTAGATTGCAAGTTATCTTGTATCAACTTCTTAACAACTATGTTGGAGATGATCCATTAGTGAAACTGATTGCAGTGATAATACATGTAACAGCTCACACAGTAGGCTATGTTGGTGTATGTAGCCTGTACTGTAGCCTGAACTCTACAGAATATGTTAGGAGATGATGTTTTAGGTATTGATTGCAGTGACATTCCATGAAACCGTTGAACAGTAGGCTATGTTATTACATGTAGCCTGTACTGTAGTCTGATCTCTACTAAATATATTAGGAGATGATGCTTTAGTTACTGATTGCAGTGATATTCCATGTAACAGCTCACACAGTAGGTTATGTTTAAGCATGTAGCCTGTACTGCAGTCCAAGTTCTACTGAATATTTTAGGAGATGATGCTTTAGGAACCGATTGCAGTGACATTCCATGAAACAGCTGACACAGTAGGCTATGTTGGTGTATGTAGCCTGTACTGTAGCCTGAACTCTACAGAATATGTTAGGAGATGATGTTTTAGGTATTGATTGTAGTGACATTCCATGAAACCGTTGACAAGGTAGGCTATGTTGGTGCATGTAGCCTTTACTGTAGTCTGATCCCTGCTCAGTATATAAGGAGATGATGGTATAGTTACAGTTTGCTTTGCTATTCCATGAGGCACCTGACACAGTAGGCTACGTTGAAGTATGTATCCTTTACTTTAGTCTGATTTCTACTGAGTATGTTGGGGGATGATGCTTTAGTTTTTTGACTTCAGTGACATTCCATGAAACCGCTGAACAGTAGGCTATGTTATTACATGTAGCCTTTACTGTAGTCTGATCTCTACTGAATATATTAGGAGATGATGCTTTATTTACTGATTTGCAGTGATATTCCATGAACCAGCTGACACAGTAGGCTATGTTTAAGCATATAGCCTGTACTGTAGTTTGATATCTTCTTAATATGATAGGAGATAATGCTTTAGTTCCATGAAACCGTTGACAAGGTATTCTATGTTGTTACATGTAGCCTGTACTGTAGTCTGATCTCTGCTGACTATGTTAAGAGATGATGCTTTAGTTACTGATTGTAATGATATTCCATGAAACACCTGACACAGTAGGTTAATTTTTAAATAAATAAAACCTCTAAACCACAAACAACATTTTATTTAAGCCTTATGAACATTTCGATTGCCCAGCAATCATCTTCAGAGGTATTTAAAAAATACAACTAACTTAGCATGTAGTCTGATGTCTACTTAATATGATAGGAAATAATGCTTTAGCTACTGATTGCAGTGACATTCCATGAAACCGTTAACACAGTAGGCTATGTAGGTGCATGTCGCCGATACTGTAGTCTGATCTCTGCTCAATATATAAGGAGATGTGGTATAGTTACGGATTGCTTTGATATTCCATGAAACACCTGACATAGTAGGCAATGTTGAAATATGTGGCCTGTACTGTAGTTTGATCTCTGCTGACTATGGGGATGATGGTTTAGTTTCAAATACTGTAACATCAGTGAGACAGCTTTTAAATAGAAGTTATTCCTGATAAATAATTAAATTTAGAATTAAAAATGTAAGAGAAATTTAAAACAAGTTATTTGAGAAAAAATGGGCCATTTTCCCCTTGTGCTTAAACCTAGTGGGCAAACCACTGCTGACAGCAACCATTGATTAAATTATTGTAAAGATTTGTTAATGGCATGTGAAACGGTTGGAGAAATTGAACAGTTTATTATGAATTATTGAATGGTCTTGATAAATATTTATAAGTTAATATACTAAGTTTGTACAACTGCGAAATGAAGTTTTATATATTTTTTCAATACTCATATTTAATCTTCTGAGTCTTTAACTTAAATCTACAAATACAAATAATTAACTTTAGTTACTGTTATATTAAAATTGCATTATTTTATGGTTTCAGTTTACGGGAAGCTACAAACTAAAATTTCAAAATCTTTTCTCAAATTCGTCAGGGTAATACATTAGTTTGGTTTTTTGGTGGTATCTGCTTGTTTACATGTAATTCTTTATATTTTTTGCTTCAAGTTGACTGTTGTGTATACATTTTTAATTATCTATTCTTCATTACACTCTAATTCTTCATTATGTCTGGTTCTTCATTCTTCGATATCTAAGTATGAGTTTTTTAAGACTTTGTCATTTAAAAAAACAATTATTGTCAATAAAACTTATATTTTTACCTCATTTTTCTGATAAAGGAAATTTTCTATAACTAATTATTAAAATATCTCTTTTTATTCATCAGGATAATTCTTCCTATAGAAGTAGGATTTGGTACATGTTCCATCTGCTAGTTTTCTAAATTTCTTCTGCAGGTAATTAATTTAGAGGTCCAGAACTAAAAGTGCTCTGTCTCAAATATTACTTAGGTGTAATACTGAGATCTCTATTTCAGTTTCGTAGGTTTCACTGTAGAAATTATAAACATTGTGGCCGCCTTTAATAGGATTGACTATTTGTGAGATTTACACAGGTTTCTCTTGTTTCAACATTTTGCTCAAGTTGAACAATAATTGCAGTTAACGTCTAGTAAGAACCTTCATCGAGTGGCGGGTAAGCTGTACATGTTACGATCTATTACAGGTTAAGTGTAAGAGACTCCACGCGAACCGTAGTTTGCTTCGACTCCAATTACCATTATGTCCTACTCCAATAGTTGACCACTATGTCCTACTCTTAGTACTATCTTTATCTAATCTTTATGTTTTCATCCTAGAGAGCGGTGTAATGAGTAGACATCTCCTAAGGGTAGGTTCACTTCAGGAATAGATCCTGAACACTTGATGCCCTGATCGTTACAGTGTAGCAACACTTCTCTGACTATCTTATTTTATTTTTTAAAAAAATTTTAACCCAGATCTAGGACCCCAGAACCATTTTGTATTTCCTGATGTTTGGTTGAAGTATATTTCGCACCGTGTAGCTGTTAAAATCATCATGTGTTAATTTCCAAGAGAAAACTTTAATAGGTTTAGGGCTACGGGAACCTTGGACTTGCAGCATTTGTACTCACAAGATGCTGAACTTGCATGATCTCAGTTCGGTTCCTAGCTTTAAGAACCCGAAAATATTCGCGAATTTAAATTTTTTATATTTCTTCTACATTTCTTATTTTATCTCTTGATGATTGGTTGTAGTAGATCTCGCACCGTACCATTAATTATCATGTGTTAATTTCCAAGAGAAGACTATGATAGGGTCAGGGCTACGGGAACCTCAGACTTGCAGCATTTGTACTCACAAGATGCTGAGCTTGCATGATCTTCTCAACTGAGTTTCCTAGTATTAAAAACCCGAAAATATTTGCGAACTCAAATTTATCACATTTCTTATGCCTCTCTTGATTTATGGTTGTAATTTATCTCGTACCGTACAATAATTATCATGTGGTAATTTCCAAGAGAAAACTTTAAAATGTTTAGGGTTACGAGAAACTTTTAAGGTGCTGTTACGTGATTATAATTAGAAATAAGCGTGTAGTAGAGAACATGCTTTAGGTGTGTAGAGTATGCGGGTATAGTACGGGTGCTAGATACTGTGACTGGAGTTGTGCGTTAGACTACACATTCATATATCTGCTTTCGTCTTTTATGTTCTCTCCTTTTATTTTGGAAATAATATCCTCTAGGAAGAAACGTTTCCGAAAATATCTGAGAAAGTGAATGTGTGCTATTCCATATCTCTATTATTTACAGTTATGTTAAAAGGACAGAGCGCCGCGCCGGCTTGAATGTAAACTTGTACGGGATGACCTTTGTGACCCGGATGGCAGCAACGACCTTGGGCAGCGGCCTCAGGCAACGTAGCGGCTTCCTGCTGCACTATCCGGCGTCAAATTACACCAATTTATTTAGAAAGATTGGTCGCTAATAGTGCGAAACAGACTATTCGGCGTGTATTCAGTTAAACACTGTCCTATTTGCTGGTATGTGTTTGAACGAATTTACATGTATTGAAAGCAGTTTCTTTGCGAGTAGAGCCTACTTCAAAGATGCGACCTTCTTTCCAATCTGTTACTACTGTTCTACCATTGCGACCCGTGCCTACTGTTTTTATTACCAGTAATTTCAAGTGGTTTTCCATTCCAATTATTAGGCTTTCTTGGTTATTTTCTCCTTCTCTTACCATGAAAACATTTTAAAATTCATATATCAGGACTACCCAATCGTGGTCCCGATAAGCGTTTTTGCCGCCCTCTTATAGGAATACAAATAAAAATTAATTCAATAATATTTTTTAAAAATATTTTAATATTGAATTTGTTTTAATTGATGATTTTTTGGCATTGTAATTAATTATGTTTAAAAAATTACTATTTTTTCACTATCACTTCAAGATATTTCAAACGGCGACTTCCTGTAGCTCAGGGATCGTCAGGAAAAAGGAGGTGTGGGTAGTAGTAGAACAATGCGTTTTGAGCTGGGGTAGCACATTATTCACATCGCTTACCCACTGCACCAGATTTGCAATCTCGGTTCAGATTATAAGTAGCCTGTGACAAATAACAGTGCGTTAGTTACAATATATAAATTACTTATATAAGCCTGTCATATACTATTGTGAAAAAATATAATAAAAGATGGTAAAGCAGTTAAATTAATGAATTTCTATGTGAGAAACGATGAAAAAATTGTTCATTAAATAGTGAAATATTTGAGACTTTAAAAACAGGAAGATTTTATAGAAAACATCAGTCACGAAAGTAAACGACGTCAAAAGGTTTAGTGTAATCGCGATCATAAATAGAAATTTTGTATTTCCTAATGTACTACTTAATTATGTTATATTTAAAACAGCAATTTCGTGGAGATGATACTATTTGAAAACTGAGACAGAGACTAAACTTAATAAAGCTGCGATAAACCACTTTCTGTATAGCATATAAATTATATATATTTTTTTTTAATAACAAATCGTACGTAAATCTTTTCTTCTTCAAACTATTTATACTGTTAAAATTTTAATGAAACACCTTACTACGAATGTCAATCAATAATTAAAAAGACAAACTCATTATTTAATTTACAAAACAAGACTTTTCTTATTTTTAAACATAATTTTCATCAACATTTATGCACCTGTCCCAACCAGTTCTTAGTTTATTATAACAGATACAAAGAACTCTTTGACTTGGTGTCGGAGCCAATTTCCCACAAAATTCTCGACATCCTCGTTATCCAACAGCTTCTTCCAACATAATGCCTACTTCAGTGGGCCAACAAATGATATTCAGAGGGTGCTAAGTCAAGGCTATAAGAGGGTTGAGAGAGTTCTTCCTAAGCTATTTTATCAATGATTTCACGGGTTAAGTGAGCAACGTGAGGACGTTATCTTGCTGGGGAATCACCCCTCTCCTTTGGGATCCACTGCGTTTCTGCCTCATGGCCGGGTTCTTATTCATTCCTAGCATTGATTGGTATGTTGACGCTAATATTTTGACTTGGATAAAAAGTTGGTGCATCAGTTGTACTCAGTGACATTTGTGCCCAGCGACATTTGGACGAACAACACCCTTCGGAGACCTAATCAAAGAATTAATTAGTTGTTTCAAAACTGAAGCGGAAAATGTAGTCTGTAAATACAAAAAGATACAATTAAACCATGAAGGGAGGAGCGGAAAATGAACATATTTGAAACTGAGGGAGGAAATTAATAAAACGATCAAAAAGTAGTAAGTATTAAGGATGTGTCATTGCCCTCCGACCTACCAAAAATTAGACTAGCTTCAAACTGAAGACCGCTAAAAATTATGACAATATTTGTGTACAGTACTAAGTTCATCACAAAAAACAATAATAGCATTAAATTACAAAAAAAGGATTAATATGGTACACTATGATTAAAAATGGAAAAAATATAAAAATAACTATACGCTTTTAGGTGACTTTAAACACGCCTAAGTAATAGAAAACTGGTTTTATATCACTTAAGCAGTTCAAGGCGTAGGTAAAGTGAGATGGGAATCATAGAAGCTGTAATCGTACTTAATACAGGAAATAATATGGGTCTTCCAAACGCAGGCATATTTGTGGTAACGTGGGAGCAACTGACGCACATTTTACCATGGCCACAAGTGTCACTGGACTATCTGTCGCATATTCTGAAAGGTTGGACAAGCTCAAAAGGCTTCAGAAAGGAAAACGAAATGAGATGTAATTGCTTTACACTAATTAGTTTAAAGATACAGCGCTTAATTAACGTAATTATATACGACGCAGTGCCTAATTAGGCTACTGGAAAGAATCAGTAACAGTTATTTAGAGAAAGATGAAAATAATTAAATGAGGCGTTTATGAACAGTCTCATGGAAAGTCTGAACGTTGTGTATTAGAAAGAGGAAATGCTCATACGAAATCTTTAGCGAAACAACAAGACCTAGTTGGCACAAATCCTAAAAAGACACATAGGAGGTAGTGAAATCGATGGAAGGAGTTGACAAGCATGACTTAGTAACATATTATTCTTTCAACGTTTACTGGAGAACTATTTTAAGGATAGGAATAGAATAGTGTTCGAGACTTGAGGGATTTTAGCACTCCCGAAAGTTTCTGGCGAAAATAAAAATTTGTGATTGATAAAAAACTCAATGAAAAACAGACTTGAATAAAAAAAAAATGGTAACTAGAAAAGAAAACTGTACTTGTGAACTAACATAGAATGCTACCATGAAAGTAAATTAAATTTAATAAACTGTCTTAAAATATACTTTTAATTTGTGAGAAAATAACTTATATAACTGGATTTTTTGTGAACCAACGTTAACTGAAATTTTATTTTTTTCCATAATGGCTTCTAGTTATTATTTATTATTAAAATACCAATAATAGGTTACATTTAGTCGTGGTAATGGGACAGGCCCCTTCCTTTCAACTTAGCCCCACAAACAAAATACAGTAGAGTCTTGATAATTCGAGGTTGATGGTCCTGAGCGCCCCTTGGATTACCGAAAACTCGGATTACACGGAAGTACGTTCCTGTGCATTAGATAAAATAGGGAACTTTATGTGAACATTTCTTGGAAGCCCGACTCATCTCTTATTATATAAACATTTTTTGGAAGCTCGACTCATTTCCTTAGCATATCGTACTGATATCAACATATCTTTTAAGCCCTGCTCATTTTCTTTGCATACCGTATTAATATAAACATTTTTTGGATACCCGACTCATTTCCTTTGCATAACGTATGGCGGTAAACGTTTCTTGGAATCTCGACTCATTTGCTTTGCGTACTGTATTGATATAAACATATCTTGGAAGCCCGACTCATTTTCTTTGCATACCTTATTAATATAAACATTTCTTAGATACCCGACTCATTTTCTTTGCATATCGTATGGCTATAAACATATCTTGGAAGCTCGACTCATTTCCTTTGCGTACGGTATTGATATAAACATTTCTTGGAAGCCCGACTAATTTCCTTTGTATACAGTATTTATATAATTATTTCTTGGAAGCCCGAATCATCATTTTCTTTTAATAGATAAAATAAGCTCAATTAGAAATGGGCTCGAGTTATACGGAAGCTCGAAATATCAGAACTCGGATTTTCGAGACTCTACTATACATGCAGATGTCTGGATAGGATTTGTTGATGGCATGACATAAAGTGTGTCGCCTAATAAAGTATGTGTTTAATGTTTTCACGATATAATTTTGGTCTGTTTACATTGGCTTTTAATATTTTTTTAAATATTCATGTGCAATCATGCACACTTATTCTGTAGCTCTAAAAAGCCTTTTTTAGCAACTGTTTCACATTGAACGCCGCTAGAGTATCAGAACGGCGTTAGACGTTTTAATAATCTCAATTTTTAATTACCTATGTCTTATCAAACAGCCTTTATCTTGGTGATAACGTGAAGGTTTCTGACCTTGTACACCACGAGTCGTTGAACAGCTGATCCGGACCTGGCTGATAAGACTTCGCGTTAATTGTTGCAAATTAATTATGTTTTTGTAATTTATATGGAGACGGTATAGTGTATTATTTCTAATTCTATAGGCCTCAAGGAGAATGTGTGCGGTGTTAATTGTATCAAATCACAATATTTAGTTTAAAATTTGTTATTACAATGCAGAATAGGTTGCTAGAGGCCATGTTAGTGAAAGAAATGTTTTGGTAAGGGAGATAAAAACATTTAAGAAGTTTTACAGAAAATGGAATTTCAATTCTATAATGTGTAGAACTTAAAATTACGTTCTCTACTTATATTCACTTTTCTGATAGAAATTAGAGCTATTTATGAGTTATTATAAATTTTCGAATCACTTGTGAAATGGCCTTCAAAATGAGAAACCCTTCTAAATGAAAATTATATTACTATAACTTTACTTTTTTAAAATTAAATTTAACACTTCAACTCATTTTTTAATTTTACTAACAAATTAACTAAGTTAATAAATATAACTAAAGTAATTAACAAGTGAGTAAATAATATTAGGTAAAGATATTTACCGGTAACGTATGCTTAACCAGTATATTTTCCATAGATAAACATTTAAACGTGTTTATATAAAAATAGAAAGTAAAATAACCTATGAGTAACAAAAACAGCAGCCTTATGAAATAATACGTTATGTAACATAAATGCCAATGATATTTCTAAATATAAAACATTGAATTCGAAAATTACTTGTATAACCTTTATGTTACCTCTAAGTGAAGAAGAAAACACCTCTTAGGTTCAATTGCCATGCTCGACTTTCAGAAATCTTCGATAGATTTCGTTCAGTTTACTGAGATCTGACGCCTGAATTGTGACGTCATGTTTGAACAGTTTTACTCCCGTCGAAAGTCAATAGGCGCGCCTACAGACGTTTACATGTCAACGGTTTCTGAGCTGGATGAATGTTTCTCAAACCAGGTGTGGAAACGTTTCTAAAAATTTTTTTTTTTTAAATTATGTTATAAGCAAGTAGAATTAACGTGCTCGATAGGGAGTAATGCACTTAAAAAAGTAAATTGTTTAGAATTTTTTCGTTTTATTTTCGTTTGTCATTCTTGGTAACAAAAATAAGATACTCTACTATTTGAATTATTTGAAGATTAGCTGAACCAACAGTAGAGGCTAGCTATGCTTGCGCTACACTAAGCACAAAACGTGCATTACGTTTTATCTTTAATGTTTATTTAAAATTTAAAGACAGTCGTTATCAAATAAAAAGCACATGTTCGTCGCTAAGGATGAACAGGAAATAACACAAGGCTGAATAACAACTTGGAGCAACGTCGTAACCTTTTAACTCTGATGTACATTTCGATTTCAAAGTAGTCGTATTCAGAGGAAATTATTACAAGAATAACTCTCTTTTAATAATTCTTATTACAAGAATAACTCTCTTTTAATAATTCTTATTGCAAGAATAACTCTCTTTTAATAATTCTTATCACAAGAATAACTCTCTTTTAATAAATCTTATTACAAGAATAACTCTCTTTTAATAATTCTTATTACAAGAATAACTCCCTTTTAATAATTCTTATTACATGAATAACTCTCTTTTAATAATTCTTATTACATGAATAACTCTCTTTTAATAATTCTTATTACATGAATAACTCTCTTTTAATAATTCTTATTACAAGAATAACTCTCTTTTAATAATTCTTATTACAAGAATAACTCTCTTTTAATAATTCTTATTACAAGAATAACTCTCTTTTAATAATTCTTATTGCAAGAATAACTCTCTTTTAATAATTCTTATCACAAGAATAACTCTCTTTTAATAAATCTTATTACAAGAATAACTCTCTTTTAATAATTCTTATTACAAGAATAACTCCCTTTTAATAATTCTTATTACATGAATAACTCTCTTTTAATAATTCTTATTACATGAATAACTCTCTTTTAATAATTCTTATTACATGAATAACTCTCTTTTAATAATTCTTATTACAAGAATAACTCTCTTTTAATAATTCTTATTACAAGAATAACTCTCTTTTAATAATTCTTATTACAAGAATAACTCTCTTTTAATAATTCTTATTACAAGAATAACTCTCTTGTAATAATTCTTATTACATGAATAACTCTCTTTTAATAATTCTTATTACAAGAATAACTCTCTTTTAATAATTCTTTCAGTTATGTTTGTAATAATTTTTTCTCAAGACGAATGCTTCGTAACCGAAATGTAGATAAGGATTTAAATGAAAGGTTTTTGTGGTTGAGAGGATTTATGAACATGGTGAAAATCCAAAAATGGCAAAGAAATTAAGCGATTTATTTCTGGGCAAGTAGACCATAGGTCAATTATGCACAGTAAATCGCACCATTTGGCATAGACCTACTAGCCGTCTTTTAGTAAACTCTGAGGAAGAGAGTATTGCATTGTAAATGGTAAGGTCTGCAAGGATTTTTATTTCACACATTAATAACAAGTTTACTATGAGCCGACAGTTTAAGCTATTTATTATGACTAGAAGGAATTTGGTCATAAATTCTATGTTACACTTTCGTTGAGAATTACTGTGGAAATTGTCAGCAATTATAACAACTCTATTCGTTATTAGATAAGAAACATTTAACCAGCCTATTCTACTAAACTTATTTAATATAACGTATTTTTATGTTCATTGTAATGTAACGTTCGTTGTAAGTTATAACTTTTTTTTACTTTTACTTTATATTTTTGCCATTCGATACGATTTGTAGTCGCAGTACGAGACTATCCTTGACTCAACCACCTGTTCTCTTCGACCATTTAGTTAGGGTAGTTCTTTAATTCTGAGAGCGTCCGTGCGCAGTTCGACCGTACCGGGTTTTATTTATTTAAAGTAACAAGGCCAAATAGTTTACATTAAAGACGAGAGAAATAGGTAAACCCAATCAGCGAAGAAAACTTTAAAATATCAACAAAGTGAGAGGAAATCTCCAAAAAAAGCGCCCGTCCCTAAACAGGAGGTTACAAAAAAACGTGATATTACAGCATAGTAGGGAAGTTATGTTTGTTACACAAATATCTTATATTCTAACTAAATTGAATGATCCCTCATAAATACTCAATTTACAGCTTTTAAAATAGTATCAGCTGTATTTAAGTTATGTAATTATATTAAGCTGATATAATAGTAAGATATAGCCTACATTAACAACTAATATGTTAAATGTCGAACTAATGAGAAAATACGAGCTGTTTAATCCAGCGGGGAAAGAGACAGTACTTCACAAACCAACAACGCCGAAACAAGAGTTCCTACACTGGTGAACACCAGTGTAGTCGTCTAAGCGACGTACTCATCAGTTAATTTTGCAGAAAGAGTTGCCCCACTAACGAACAACAGTATTGCAGTCCTCTAAGCGACGTATTTGCATCACTTAATTTTACAGAAAGAGTTGCCCCACTAACGAACAATAGTATTGTAGTCGTCTAAGCGACGTATTTTCATCACTTAATTTTACAGAAAGAGTTGCACCACGAACGAACAACAGTATTGTAGTCGTCTAAGTGACGTATTTTCATCACTTAATTTTACAGAAAGATTGCTCCAATAACGAACAACAGTATTGTAGTCGTCTAAGGGACGTATATTTCATCACCTAATTTTGCAGAAAGAGTTGCCCCACTAGCGAACAACAGTATTGTAATCGTCTAAGCGACGTATTTTCATCACTTAATTTTACAGAAAGAGTTGGCCCGCTAACGAACAATAGTATTGTAGTCGTCTAAGCGACGTATTTTCATCACTTAATTCTCAGAAAGAGTTGCCCCACTAGCGAACAACAGTATTGTAATCGTCTAAGCGACGTATTTTCATCACTTAATTTTACAGAAAGAGTTGCCCCACTAACGAACAATAGTATTGTAGTCGTCTAAGCGACGTATTTTCATCACTTAATTCTCAGAAAGAGTTGCCCCACTAGTGAACAACAGTATTGTAATCGTCTAAGCGACGTATTTTCATCACTTAATTTTACAGAAAGAGTTGCCCCACTAACGAACAATAGTATTGTAGTCGTCTAAGCGACGTATTTTCATCACTTAATTTTACAGAAAGAGTTGCTCCACTAACGAACAACAGTATTGTAGTCGTCTAAGGGACGTATATTTCATCACCTAATTTTGCAGAAAGAGTTGCCCCACTAACGAACAACAGTATTGCAGTCCTCTAAGCGACGTATTTTCATCACTTAATTTTACAAAAAGAGTTGCCCCACTAACGAACAATAGTATTGTAGTCGTCTAAGCGACGTATTTTCATCACTTAATTTTACAGAAAGAGTTGCACCACGAACGAACAACAGTATTGTAGTCGTCTAAGTGACGTATTTTCATCACTTAATTTTACAGAAAGATTGCTCCAATAACGAACAACAGTATTGTAGTCGTCTAAGGGACGTATATTTCATCACCTAATTTTGCAGAAAGAGTTGCCCCACTAGCGAACAACAGTATTGTAATCGTCTAAGCGACGTATTTTCATCACTTAATTTTACAGAAAGAGTTGGCCCGCTAACGAACAATAGTATTGTAGTCGTCTAAGCGACGTATTTTCATCACTTAATTCTCAGAAAGAGTTGCCCCACTAGCGAACAACAGTATTGTAATCGTCTAAGCGACGTATTTTCATCACTTAATTTTACAGAAAGAGTTGCCCCACTAACGAACAATAGTATTGTAGTCGTCTAAGCGACGTATTTTCATCACTTAATTCTCAGAAAGAGTTGCCCCACTAGCGAACAACAGTATTGTAATCGTCTAAGCGACGTATTTTCATCACTTAATTTTACAGAAAGAGTTGCCCCACTAACGAACAATAGTATTGTAGTCGTCTAAGCGACGTATTTTCATCACTTAATTTTACAGAAAGAGTTGCTCCACTAACGAACAACAGTATTGTAGTCGTCTAAGTGACGTATTTTCATCACTTAATTTTACAGAAAGATTGCTCCAATAACGAACAACAGTATTGTAGTCGTCTAAGGGACGTATATTTCATCACCTAATTTTGCAGAAAGAGTTGCCCCACTAGCGAACAACAGTATTGTAATCGTCTAAGCGACGTATTTTCATCACTTAATTTTACAGAAAGAGTTGGCCCGCTAACGAACAATAGTATTGTAGTCGTCTAAGCGACGTATTTTCATCACTTAATTCTCAGAAAGAGTTGCCCCACTAGCGAACAACAGTATTGTAATCGTCTAAGCGACGTATTTTCATCACTTAATTTTACAGAAAGAGTTGCCCCACTAACGAACAATAGTATTGTAGTCGTCTAAGCGACGTATTTTCATCGCTTAATTCTACAGAAAGAGTTGCCCCACTAGCGAACAACAGTATTGTAATCGTCTAAGTGACGTATTTTTATCACTTATTTTCCACAAAGTACATACAGATTACTGAGTAGGACAGATAGTCCAATGACTATGGATTATGGATTATCCAATTATATTGTTAGGAAATGCAACAGCAACTCTAAAAGGCTACGAAATAAAGGCTCAGTGTTACACGTCTGCTATTTCGTCGTGTGAAAATGCTGAAAGTGTAATGTTTTTTGTAATATACCGAGAACATTATTTTTGAGTAAAAAAAAATATTGTTTTTAATAATTATAAATATTAAAAAAAAATATTTTGCCTTTAGGGGGTTATACTTACTTTGTTACAATTTAGTTCTCAATAAAAATAAGCAATAATCAAGGAAAATAATAAAATAAAGTGTAAAAACTTTCGTAAATATAATCTGTTGAAAATTTGCTGATCTTTTACGCATTATAAAAATGTCTACTTTTTGTCAGTTCTAAGTAAAAATACCTTTTTAACGCAGTTAGTGCATCTTGAATGTCTAAAAACAATTTCTGAAATTCTTCCGAGGATTTACTTTTGAAATTTTAATTTAACTATATCTTTTTTTCATTTTAAAACTAAAAATTATGAAGCTTTTAGGAAATTTTAACCTGACAGCATTGCTTTGTAATTTTCTGAACATTAATATCATATTATATTATAATTATACGAAACTATTGTATACGATAGATTCCTTTTAGGGTATTTATGATTTTGAAGAAACTAATAAAAAGTATGATGGAAAAGGTGTTTTTCACTTAGAGATTTTACTGTTACTTCAGTAAATATATTAAATTTTAGCTTTTTCATCAGCTTTCAATAACAGAGTCTCATCTAATTTATTCACATACAAGAAAAAACGAAAAACATGTCAGTTTAAGTGAAATGTATAAAGTGAAACGTCTTTAACTGTGTCTGACATTTGTTAGGACGGAAAAATCTCTCGGTTTGCGTCATCATATTTCGGGCGAAATTTAGTGTATATGTTAAGTGTGTCCATTAAATTAAGCTACAACGAACAGCAAAGCGTCATTAGTCATATTATTTATCAGTTAGTGAAAGTATTAATTTATATTTCAATAAATCATACTTCAGTGAATTCAATGGAAATATCATTTAGTATTATCGTAATTATAATATATTTTTATTCAAATTTTCAAAAATTAAAACCTTTATAAACGGGACTGATACTATTTTAGAACTAATGTCATTGACATTCCTCCATATATTTTTTTACACTGCTTTTTACTTCTCTCGGTCACTAAAATGACTGATACTTGTTTTTGTTATGATTATATACCAGTTGTATGCAGTTAAGAACTTGCAAAGAAAGTGAGTAAAAAGTTGTCTTCCCTTGATCTTGTCTATTTTCCATCTATTGAAAAGTCTTTGTTAATTGTTTCCATTTTGCGAAAATACAAGTAGAGGAGGCAAACGCAAAAATATACATCTAGGTGGTAAATGATATATATATATATATATATATATATATATATATATATATATATATATATATATATATATATATATATATATATATATATATATATACATATATATATATATTTGTGTGTGTGTGTGTATGTGTGTGTGTGTGTGTGTGTGTGTGTAGGAGGTATTTGCACAAATGTAAACCTACGAGCGATTGAAAAAAATAAATCTAGAGTAGTTGCAAAAGGGGACAGTTGCAAAAATATAAAACTTGGAGGCAGTTAGAAAAAAGGTCCTAGGAAGTTATTGCAAAAATATAAACCTAGGATTAGTTGCAATAATAATATAATTCGCGGAAGCGAATTTAATGATACATATCTGCAATTCAAATATCTACGATAAATCTAGGAATCAAATTGAAAGGTTATACAACTGGGAGGCAGTTTCAAAAATATAAATCGAGGAGGCAGTTTAAAAAACCTAAGAGGTAATTGCAAAAATATAAACCTAGGTTTAGTTGCAGAAATATAAATAGAGGAAGCAAATGTAAAAATTCATAATCAAGAGGTAGTTTCAACAATATAAACCGAAAAGGCAATTCCAAAAATTAAGGCAGTGGAGGCAAATGCAAAAACACATACTAGAACCTAGGAGTATAAATATAAACCGATAGGACACTTACAGCTGTGTAATAACTTCAATTTTAATCCAGTATTATTAACATCAAATTTTCTTCAAGTATACTTCATTTTTCTGTCATTTATAAAAGAGAAAATTTATCCTATTGAAATGGAATAGCGCGAAGTATTTGTTAATGTCAAAATGTACATATTGATAAGGGAAACTGCGCCGAATCTTCTAAGATAAGACTTGATTAGCATTATCGAGAAGAGAGATCTTAAAAATTAATATTTAGATGTTATTTTACTATCTAGATTAACAACAGTTTCACATTTCCGTTCATTAAAATCAAATAAAAATGCTACCGTAAAATATTATTTCTGGAAGTCTGAAGGAATTATTTTTTAATTGAATTTTTCAAAGTAAGCAAATTCATCACGCTTAGTTTACGTTAAACATATGTAAATCTGTTGAAATAATTACACAGGGTATTTTCTATAAAATATCTCTACATATAATTAGGCATAACTGATAAGTTTGTCAAAAACATTTATTCAGCCTTCGTCAAGACTCTCTTCTTCCATCAAACCTCTCTGTAGAGCAGTGGTTTCCAACGAAATTATTTCAAAGACTCCCTCATTGGTGCTATATAAACAAGGACCTCTCAGATTCTTAAACTTAAATTGTAGATTACACCAAAAATAATTTTAGGTATATTACTTAATAGCAGAGTACCCGTCCTTCGTACGGGGTTCTAGTATATTTGTATTTATTTAATAATTATATATATTTGGGGTAAATTTAATTTACTGAAATCAAATCCATTAAATATATCAAACTATAGTTTATAGAATTACAAAATATTGTCTTGAAAAACCAAGAGAAGGAAAAGCTTCTGCTTGTAACACAACATTTGTAAAGTATTTCTAACCTTGAAAGATGAATAAGAATAAACAAATACTATCACCTGCTTCCTTGTGTTTAAAAGTGACTTATACAGGTGATACTAACACATTTACTATCAGCTGATTAAGTGAAGTATATAATGGAGTATAGATATTTGAGTGTTAAGGGAGTTTTCAAGGCCAGTGGGGCTCTTTCCTGTCGGAATTTGTAAATAAAAATAGGTCTATATGTTAAACCGGGACTATAAGAATGTCATTGTAAAATTTCAGCTCAACAGGTCCAGTAGGTTTTATGTGATTGAGTAAAACACACACACACACACACACACACACACACACACACACACACAGCTACTATTAGATTTTTATATAATAATGGTGTACGTTAATAAATACGAGTTTATGTTATGGTTTGCTTACGCACTCACTTTAAGGTGGAAACTGTTCTTACATATGAAAATTAAATTTCATATAATACAGATATTACCACAGGCTTAAAGACAAGAGAAATAGGTAAACCCAATCAGCGAAGAAAACTTTAAAATATCAACAAAGTGAGAGGAAATCTCCAAAAAAAGCGCCCGTCCCTAAACAGGAGGTTACAAAAAACGTGATATTACAGCATAGTAGGGAAGTTATGTTTGTTACACAAATATCTTATATTCAAACTAAATTGAATGATCCTCATAAATATTCAGAAATTAAACTTATTTATATTTAGTTTGGAACATGTATCACAAGTCTGTTTTAATTGTTGTAAGCAGAAGAAAAATATTGAGTAAAATTGTAATACGAATATTATTAATATTATTAGTTCAATATCATTATGCAATGCACTTGCAATAACTCACAATTAAACAATAATTTCAGTAAGATGAGATGATTCTGTCCTTTGAGTTCATGATTTTAGAAATGTTAGGTTCCATACTTGACACTTTTACTCTGAAATCATACTGCAAATCAAGCCAAATTCTATATTTAATTTTCAAAAAAAAACAGACAGTTACGGACAAGGCCGCATCGAACGTGTTGAATAAAAATATTTTAATTTCAGCGACATCTAATGGACCCATAAGACTTTGCCCGCGGACTACCAATTTCCTAGGGGTCCGCGAATCACCTGTTGGGAACCACTGCTGTATAGAACATGATGTTCCTAGAGTTCGTGCTATCCTCTTCCGGTGATGTCCTCATGTTCTTCACTTGAGGAGTATCCCTGGCAGAATTCCCTCAACAATGCTTCCTGATATTCCCTTCCTAAATCATTTCAGTCACCTTTTTCTGTTCTGTCATTAACGGTTTCCTTAGCGGTAATCATAGTTTTTACTACTTCTTTGCTTTGTAGTTCCAGGTTTTTAATTTTGAAGTTTCTACTCTAGAGTACTCCATCTTCAACAATCAGCCTTCTGACCAATAACACATCACAGAATCAATAATTCGACCTTTTATTTGTATTGGCAACAAGAGAGTCTAATAAAGCCACCCAAACACCTTACGACCTTGATGGTGCTAATTTCATTTGACCTCTCACAGAAATAATATATGGATGTGCTACTGGAAATAATTAAAGATCTTTCCAATTGGACTTAATTACGATTAGTGGGACAAAAGTTAAAGAGTCTGATTGCTGTGTCCTGGATAGCTTTGCTAGTCATTTATTTCTGTTTTCATTTTTAATCGTAATTTTCATGACTTTTTTAAAACATATCTTCTGAGATACGTGAGTAAATACACGTGTGCAAAAGTTCAAATATTAAAATTTCATTTACATTAAAGAAATCGTTGCCTTTTTATAGGAATGTTACGGCAATTTCATAACTTAATAAATGCTAAGAGAAGACACTGATGAAGATCGCCACATAGCGATCGAAAACGTTCTGTCTCAGTAAGTTTTCACAAATATACAAGTTTAAAGTTCGGATAGTGTAAACTATTGTTAAAGTGATTAATTAAGTTTCACCGAACGTAATGGACTACATAATTCAAGAGTTTAATAAATGAGTCAAGGAAGCTGGGTGTCCAGGTGATGAAATACTTGTCACGACTTTAAGAGCTTTTACAATTTATAAGAGACTGATATACTTTAAAATTATGCATATTCTTTTTTCTATATTACTTTTAGTGCTAAGCCTACTTCCTTTACAAATTTCACGTTTTCGGACTATTTTGTAATTAATATACGCTTCTTTAATAAAATTTGAACATGTCAATAACGTCAAGTCAATAAAGTCAAGTCATTAACGTCAAGTCAGTAACGTCAAGTTAATAACGTCAAGTCAATAACGTCAAGTTAATAACATCAAATCAATAACGTCAAGTAAATAACATCAAATCAATAACGTCAAGTTAATAACATCAAATCAATAACGTCAAGTTAATAACATCAAGTCAATAACGTCAAGTTAATAACATCAAGTCAGTAACGTCAAGTTAATAACATCAAATCAATAACGTCAAGTTAATAACATCAAGTCAGTAACGTCAAGTTAATAACATCAAATCAATAACGTCAAGTTAATAACATCAAGTCAGTAACGTCAAGTTAATAACATCAAATCAATAACGTCAAGTTAATAACATCAAGTCAGTAACGTCAAGTTAATAACATCAAATCAATAACGTCAAGTTAATAACATCAAATCAATAACGTCAAGTTAATAACATCAAGTCAGTAACGTCAAGTTAATAACATCAAATCAATAACGTCAAGTTAATAACTTCAAGTCAGTAACGTCAAGTTAATAACGTCAAATCAGTAACGTCAAGTTAATAAAGTCAAATCAATAACGTCAAGTCAATAAAGTCAAGTCATTAACGTCAAGTCAGTAACGTCAAATCAATAACGTAAAGTCAATAAAGTCAAGTCATTAACGTCAAGTCAGTAACGTCAAGTTAATAACATCAAGTCAGTAACGTCAAATCAATAACGTCAAGTCAGTAACGTCAAGTTAATAACATCAAGTCAGTAACGTCAAGTTAATAACATCAAATCAATAACGTCAAGTTAATAACATCAAGTCAGTAACGTCAAGTTAATAACATCAAGTCAGTAACGTCAAATCAATAACGTCAAGTCAGTAACGTCAAGTTAATAGCATCAAGTCAGTAACGTCAAGTTAATAACATCAAGTCAGTAACGTCAAGTTAATAACATCAAATCAATAACGTCAAGTTAATAACTTCAAGTCAGTAACGTCAAGTTAATAACGTCAAATCAGTAACGTCAAGTTAATAAAGTCAAATCAATAACGTCAAGTCAATAAAGTCAAGTCATTAACGTCAAGTCAGTAACGTCAAATCAATAACGTAAAGTCAATAAAGTCAAGTCATTAACGTCAAGTCAGTAACGTCAAGTTAATAACATCAAGTCAGTAACGTCAAATCAATAACGTCAAGTCAGTAACGTCAAGTTAATAACATCAAGTCAGTAACGTCAAGTTAATAACATCAAGTCAGTAACGTCAAATCAATAACGTCAAGTCAGTAACGAACGCCAGCTCATGATCAATACGTTGTTTACTCACACGCGTTTTAATTGCACAGTCAACGTTATCAGTGTATATAACTGTATAACTAATATAGGATATAGTTTTGCTGTAATTTTATTTGTAATTTTTAATTTTTTTATTTATACTCACTGGTGATGACGATGACTTAGTCATTGTATGATAAAAGCGTATTTGTATCAAATTGGTGTTTGTTATTATATAATTTTTTTTTACTGCCTTACAAGTAAGCAGTATTTTTTTTCAATTTTTAATTTTAAAATCAGTATTCTTTTGACTCATATTACTTATTATTAATGCCTAAAAGTTTTAACTACTATCGTATTTTTTTCAGCCACTATTTATAAAACAAGTAATATAGAAAAAAAAAATTTAAAAGTCAATTTCTACTGAGGTCGACAAAGAAAAATATTATTATAGTTCTTATTTTATAATTACAATTAATATAATAGTAATTATTTACCACAGTATATTTGTAAATTCCAAAACATTTCCCCCCAAAATTAAATATCTTGATGTCAAAAGATGTATCTCCCAATTAAAACTAGATGCTTTTCAAAAATTTTAAGAAAAAAATATTTTCAAGAATGATTTAACTTATCTAATCATAACCACTGTGGAGGTAAACTTATTTCGGGTTTGTAAAGCTATTTGTATTATACAGCATTTGTAAAAACCTGATTTTATTGAAATCTATATAACCATATTTAAACGCAGTAAATTTTTTTAGGAAATCTGCAACCTCCTTAATCCAATTGTTGCAGACAATCTGCACAGAACCGAGCTGCTCTGTGATTGGTTGAAAGTCAGCTGTGTGAAAGTATGCCACAACGTTCCCCTACCACTTGACTTTTCCTTCATATTTTCGTTGTGCATTAGACGGATGGTGTCCTTTACTTTCTAAAATTGTTTGCATTTTTTCTGTCTTATAGTGCATGTGATGTTTTTACTGTTTTATGATAATTTGTAAAATTGTGTGTGTACTGAAGTGCCCACGTGTCTGAAGATAAAGGATATATTGGGTAAGTTAAAAGTCTAAAAGTCTACGATTCCGATTTGAATCGAACGTAACTAATTACGTCATGTTAAACTTGTAGAAAGTTACGTTATTAGAATAAATCTTTGGACTGGAAATAAACACTTGGAAACTATTTGACAAGAGACAGTATTTGATAAGCCTATTCCGTTATTTTGTAAACTATTAATTACAACTGTGGTGATTATTAACGTTCTTCACTGACAAAAGTAAGAAAATCATTTATCAAAAAACGAGATCATTAAGTTTTGATAGCTAAATTTAACAGTTAATCCTTGGCTGAACTGAGTCGAAGACTGAAAATTCACTTGAAATTTTTAAGGTTAAAACACAAAATAAATATTTTTCTCATAAGAAACAATGTTACTGAACATTTTAATAGTTTAATGTAAGTAGAAATCTAATGTAAAATTCTTAATTGAGAATTGTTTGCGAGAATGTTTTTAAAATTATAAACTGTTAATTTGATAGGTCTGTATTTAGAGTTTCAAATGACTTTTTTAATTGTTACAAGTTTTATTTTCTACTGATTATTTACCAAAGAACTTTCACTGAATAGGGCTACATTTTTTTGATGTTTTATCTTGTTTAGCCTTTCGTATGATTAAATAATCAATGTAGCTTATCGGGGATGAAATTTTCCTGTGAAATCGTGTGAACAACTTTAAACTGGAATTTTTTAAAATTAAATCTTTTTAAGAACTAGCGTTGGTTTTAGTTACAACCTGGTGTGTATTTATAAACTATACTATACAGATTAGATTTTATTTGTTTTTCCGTTGCAAGTTTTTTATATTTTGTTAACCGTAAAGGTTTTAGTCGAATTAAATTTACATCGGTATTTGGAATTTAGCAGGCGTTGGAATTTGTCGCTGCTACATCATTAAACCGTTGTCGTCCCGTTCATTCCTCAACAGCTATTCAACGCAACATGGAATTATGATATACAATGGAGCATTGGAAGTATGGAACCCTTTTCCTTCCAGTTGTCTTTAAATCCAGAAATTCTTGAGTGGAGGACGATTCATGCGGCCTTTTTCGACTTTTATTGGCAATATAACATTTTAATTTTAATTCTACTATAAGTAGTTAAATACTTCGGAAACCGAGGTCATAGTGGCGAATTCTTCACGTATCAACTATACTGTCAACTAATGACAGGTCGATCCCTGAAGGAGAGATATATACCGGCTGTTGAAGTGGGATTTTCTATCGGGTACGATCGGAGAGGACTCGAATTTGGTCAAGTTTTTTCTTCTTCGATGGCGACGTAGACGTATAACAACCAAGGCAGGCGCGTATCCAGCGACTTACTTTGGGGGGGGGGGGGGGGGGCTCGATGCATTATATATATATATATATATATATATATATATATATATATATATATATATATATATATAATAAGTGTGTGTGTGTGTGTGTGCGCGCGCGCGCGTGCGTGTATGTAAAAACATAAAACAGAAAAAGTTCTTTGTACGCTTGCGTTAGAAATCGGTAACGTGATAAAGATTCGTAGCAAATTAGACTTTTTAATAAATAATTATTCCAGTTTCGATAACACTTATGGCTAGAGAATATTATTAATTTCATAATAAGCTATTATTATAAAAATGGTTTATTAATTAATATAAGTAGTTATTCTTCCAACACGAACAATTCCGGAGTCAACTGCGAATATTACGCTTGGAAAATTACGTATTGAAAATCATATGTTCCAGACTAAGCTTCACTAGAGCTATCTGTTGTTAAAACGTTTAGACGTTTACGAGGGTATGCCGAGGGAACGCGACACACTTTCAAATTAAAAATTAAAATTTTATTTTTTATTTACAATAAAAGACGAATTAACTTAAGTAAAAATCTAATTTAATAGAAAGTCCTAATTTAATAATATATTGTCGATTTTTAACCCAAAGTTCTTGAAGGTTGGGGGCGATCGCCCCATCGCCCCCCCCCCCTAGGATACGCGCCTGCAAGGGCGTTACGAGTGGGACTTGTAAATGGGCTCCTATGAGTATATATTGCAGTCTGTGGAGTTTCGGAAGGCCTTGTGCCTTCAGGCTACGACACTTATAATCCCGTACCAACCGTCCTTGCCATGGTTATTAAATTACTCATTTATTGTGTACTTGAAAATGAAAACCAAATTCATTTATTCCCAAAAATAAAAACTAAAGTTAAACTATAAAATTATAGATCCAAAGTAAGAGAATAAAAATAACATGATATAAATTGCATTAAAAAAAAGAAATCATCTGTGCTGTTTTACTTATGTAAATAATAATTTAACATTATTTTATACATATAGGCTTAACGATACAGTTGGTATACAGTAATATCATTATACCTGTACACTTGATATCTTAATAACTTTTTGTGCTTGTTACAATTTTTCCACCAGTAGTGGATGACAACTGGTGTTAATACAGTTTTTTTTCAAATATTATTTCATTAAATCAATTTAATTAGTTTATTTTAGTTTTCTATGGAAAGAAAAAGTTTGACAAAAGGGGTAAGGTATGCAACATAATTATTTTGTCCGTTTGGCTTAAAATAAGTAATAACATATCGAAAGCCTGTTGCAGTTCATGACGAGCTGGTTGTTAATTACTGATTACACTTTTGCTATTACTTGCGACCACACGTTTTGCTAACTCTGAGTTAACAAAGTAATAGCAAGTAATAGCAAAAGTGTAATAAGTAAGTAATAACACATGACTCCATAAAACAGTTGATTTTATGTTTTCGGGCAATTTTAACTTATATGTAATGTTAGTTTATTTATATTAGTTGTTGTTATTTAATAAAATGTAACTAAAATACATTTTCTTTATTGGCCTATGTAGGAATTTATTTTTTAAAAAATCTTTTGTTTTTATTAAGAGTTTATTTTTATTTAATTGAAACTAAAATTTACTCTAAATTTTAGAGAATAAATAATACAGGTTTTTGTTTCGAAACACAATAAGTAACTCTGCCAGGATAAGTGGGGCCAAGGACAGGATTAAAAGGGTCGGCCTGACGCCTAAGGGCATATCATTCTTCCGAAACTTTTCTGACCATTATAGCAAACTGTAGTGATATGTGGGTCTAAAGTTTTAGTGTGAATAGCCTCGTGAACGTATCTAAAAGTCAGCCGCTGTGTTGAGTCTAATCCAAATATATTGTCTTGAAACATATCTTAAATTCACGTATAAAAACTTTCATGTCACATTTAACCCATTTTTTTAACACTTAATAAAACTTTAATAATACTATAAAATAAGACACTCAAATAATTTAGCCCGTAACTTTGTAGGCTGTTGTGTTCAGACTCTTCTGATCGAACGGTTCGGTAACAAAGAGGTTTACCGAATAGAAAGCGAGCAGCCTATCAGAAGCGTTACACAGCCCGCTGTGACGAATCCGTGATATCGTTACTTAATCTGTTACTTACAAATATTTTCTTAATTATTTGGAGAAAGTCCAATAAGCACACAAAACTGCGACGGAATCGTTTCGTTGGCTCAAGGTCGGTGGTTTGATAGCCTGCATGAATCTCGTAAAGAAAAAGCACGTAAATCTAGAAGATAGGCATGGATTGTATTTATAGAGATAGAGTGAACAAGTACACTTGTAGGACATTCCTGAAATAAGAAATAAGAAGAAATATATTTTAAAAAATAATAAAGCCAATTGCTACATAAGTAATTCAAGAAAATGTTTATATTAGTTACTTTTTATTAAATAATTACAATAAATATAAATATGTATATACATATGAATCACAATATTTAAGGGCTAAATAGAAAGCGAAATTAATTTTTAAAATGGTTCAATTAAATTAATTAATTAATGTTTGAAAATAGTGTATTAATATCAAGTGGTATGCACTTCAACTTTTAAAGAATGTATTTGAACTTGAGTGGTGAATAATAAAAATTTTATTAACTATTAAAAATTTGAACTATATATATATATATATATATATAGGGAGAATGTGGGCTAATAGTAGGAACTGAAAAAAACTATAAACAATTTCCGTAATAAACTGTTCCTGGAATGAATACTGATTCAAGTAACTGATAATTCAGATCAATATTTATTTTTTTTTACTTTGATATAGGCAATATAGCCTACATATATTACATTTTATTATATTACAAAACGTCTGTTTTACCTTTGCTAGGCCGGATCTTATTTCTTCTTCCCTCTCGCCCAATTTTCATTTCTTCGGTCCAAAGGTTAGTTAGTTGTCCCGAGTGATTCTGAGTTCGTTCATTATCCTAATATAATCGATGAGCTCCATAACAGAACGATCTTTCAGTATGATAACGGCAGTCCCATCTTTACTGGTCAGCGCTTCGAAAAGTGGCTCAAATGCCAAAGATAGTAAGTAAGTAGTACGATCTTTCAGTATCATTTTCTACAAACTCGACGTCTTTTTTCGGCAGCATATATATTGTAACAAGTGTGATTAGAAATTTATATATTATTTTTTTCATATATATATTTTACATGTTTCCATCCACATTGTGTCACAGTTCAGATAACTCTCTGTTTCTAGCTTTCAGCAATCAGATGTCGATGGGTTTCAGATCGATGAATCCAAGGTATTTTAGAAGTCTCAAGTCATCTTCGTTTCCCGTAAATACTGTACAACAGCTCATAGGCTCTAAGGCGTAACGGAGCATTGCGCTCTCTTTCCACACCATTCGTTACAGAACTCTCTCGTTTAGCTATTAAAGTAAAATAAATCTGAAGTCGTAAATAATCGGAACGCTAGCGAAAGAAAGTACCCCAATAGTTAGTTCATTTCGGAATGAAATATAAATGTTTTAATGAATATAAATGTTATATTTCCGTCAACGTTCAGTTTCCTTATGGCAAGACCGTCAACACCAAAACATTACTATAGCAAAACGTTTATATTAATTTTTTAGTTTTTTATAATCGCCATAAGAAGACTTAAGTGGCAGAAATGACAACTAGTAACTATGGTATGTCTTGTGCATCAGAATCTTGATGATGTAAATAATACTTCATTGTTTAAAGGCACTATGAAGACTGAATCATTACTATAACAAAACATTTGAGAATGGTCATAAGAAGACAAATGGCTGAAATGACTGAACTAGTAATTGAAGTATTGACTTGTGCTATTCGTCAGAGTTCTGATTATGTATATATCGTCACTATCGGGTGCATTCGATCAACGCGTTTGATTTTTCAGTTTTGTCTTTTTCTTAGTTCTTCTACCAAACAGAGGCTTTTTCAAGAACATAATTTTTCCAAATCTCGATTCACCTTTTAGATCAATCGTATTTAAAGTAGAAACCGGGTACATTATTCTTTTCCCTTATGTTAGGGCTCGTCTCTTCTCTCACGATGTTAGGGCTCGTTTCTTCTCTCACGATGTTAGGGCTCGTCTCTTCTCTCACGATGTTAGGGCTCGTCTCTTCTCTCACGATGTTAGGGCTCGTCTCTTCTCTCACGATGTTAGGGCTCGTCTCTTCTCTCACGATGTTAGGGCTCGTCTCTTCTCTCACGATGTTAGGGCTCGTCTCTTCTCTCACGATGTTAGGGCTCGTCTCTTCTCTCACGATGTTAGGGCTCGTTTCTTCTCTCACGATGTTAGGGCTCGTCTCTTCTCTCACGATGTTAGGGCTCGTCTCTTCTCTCACGATGTTAGGGCTCGTCTCTTCTCTCACGATGTTAGGGCTCGTCTCTTCTCTCACGATGTTAGGGCTCGTCTCTTCTCTCACGATGTTAGGGCTCGTCTCTTCTCTCACGATGTTAGGGCTCGTCTCTTCTCTCACGATGTTAGGGCTCGTCTCTTCTCTCACGATGTTAGGGCTCGTCTCTTCTCTCACGATGTTAGGGCTCGTCTCTTCTCACGATGTTAGGGCTCGTCTCTTCTCACGATGTTAGGGCCGGGTCTGGGTTCCTAAACACGCTAACCCTCGTGGTGACCGACTCTGCCAGAGCCTTCAAGGCAACGCGATGCAGGAAAGACTCAGGAATGTTTTCTTTTTCCAAAGTTAGATAAAAGTGAAAGAAAACTATGTTAGTACACGGGATGAGCGAAATGATTAGGACTAGCAAGTAAGGAAACATCCTACTACAGATTATCGAGCTATCAGCGGGGCGGCAAATGTGGGATGAGGTTAGGATAGAAGATATGGACGGACCCAGTCATAGTTTAGCCTTCGAACTTTCAACTGTAAAAAGTCATCTGTGGTTCAGTTTGCGTTCTTAAATCTCATATTTACAACTATGTTTTAAGTCTATATTAACGTCGTTTTTTAAATTGATTTATGTTAGTTAACAATTTTGCTTATAGTTATAATATATATAGGCCTATATTTTTAAACATAATATATTTTATTATAACAATATATTGTAAAAGTATAATACATGTGTACAATATTAGTTAGATCTTTACATTGTCTGTTGCATCGTTAAAAAACTCCGATTTTATAATTCAAATCTTATTTAATTTTCACTTTAATGCTATAAACGTATAGCAATCGAGCGGCCTCTTAATATGTCAGTTTCTGGCCTCTTTGTTGCGCAGGGCTCTCGGCATGTAAACAACTATATATGTATGTACATAAGTCGTATTTGAGTATTTATTTAACAAAAATGCTCTTTTAAAAAAAAATTTGCTTCTCAACCCACTAAAATTGAAATTTTATTAAATCCTTTTTCAATTCCTTCTTGACTTTTTCTTATATAAGAATAGGAATTGACTTTTTTCTTTTAATATTTCTACTTGTTTTTAAAGCGCTACTACTTTGTTGAAACTGATGTATCCTCAGAATTTCCAGTTTCTAGCTCTAATACTCTTGACCCTGCATTGATCACCAGCCAGCCCGGTCATTATATTTTACATAGGCCTTACATATATTTTAACCACAGTCATATTATTTACAGATGTCTTAAATAATTATTTATTTCCTGCTATAGTAAGCTTACACGTTTGCAGTTCATGCCCAGTTTAGTGGTTTTAAACCCAGTAATTTTTAGGGCTACAGAACTTGGGTTCTTCAAGCTACCGGAGTCTTGATATTTAAAAATATCTTTACTAATTTTAGAGTTGCTTTCGATGAGTTGCGTTCGCTAAATATGACTATAATCTTTTCTATTTTATATAAAAATTACTGTATAAACAGAATAAGTGCCTATACAAGTACTCTATGTATATTTTACTTCTGTATATATTCACCTGTACCCCAAGTTCAAGATGGAACCAATATCATGTTTAGCATATTAAATCTCCTTTATTACTGTATAAACAGAATAAGTGCCTATACAAATACTCTATGTATATTTGACCTCTGTATGTATTCACCAGTAGCCCAAGTTCAAGATGGAACCAATATCATGTTTAGCATATTAAATCTCCTTTATTACTGTATAAACAGAATAAGTGCCTATACAAGTACTCTATGTATATTTGACCTCTGTATGTATTCACCAGTACCCCAAGTTCAAGATGGAACCAATATCATGTTTAGCATATTAAATCTCCTTTATTACTGTATAAACAGAATAAGTGCCTATACAAATAATCTATGTATATTTGACCTCTGTATGTATTCACCAGTAACCCAAGTTCAAGATGGAACCAATATCATGTTTAGCATATTAAATCTCCTTTATTACTGTATAAACAGAATAAGTGCCTATACAAGTACTCTATGTATATTTGACCTCTGTATGTATTCACCAGTAGCCCAAGTTCAAGATGGAACCAATATCATGTTTAGCATATTAAATCTCCTTTATTACTGTATAAACAGAATAAGTGCCTATACAAGTACTTTATGTATATTTGACCTCTGTATGTATTCACCAGTAGCCCAAGTTCAAGATGGAACCAATATCATGTTTAGCATATTAAATCTCCTTTATTACTGTATAAACAGAATAAGTGCCTATACAATCACTCTATGTATATTTTACTTCTGTATATATTCACCTGTACCCCCAAGTTCAAGATGGAACCAATATCATGTTTAGCATATTAAATCTCCTTTATTACTGTATAAACAGAATAAGTGCCTATACAAGTACTCTATGTATATTTTACTTCTGTATATATTCACCTGTACCCCAAGTTCAAGATGGAACCAATATCATGTTTAGCATATTAAATCTCCTTTATTACTGCATAAACAGAATAAGTGCCTATACAAGTACTCTATGTATATTTTACTTCTGTATATATTGACCTGTACCCCAAGTTCAAGATGGAACCAATATCATGTTTAGCATATTAAATCTCCTTTATTACTGTATAAACAGAATAAGTGCCTATACAAGTACTCTATGTATATTTTACTTCTGTATATATTCACCTGTACCCCAAGTTCAAGATGGAACCAATATCATGTTTAGCATATTAAATCTCCTTTATTACTGTATAAACAGAATAAGTGCCTATACAAGTACTCTATGTATATTTTACTTCTGTATATATTCACCTGTACCCCAAGTTCAAGATGGAACCAATATCATGTTTAGCATATTAAATCTCCTTTATTACTGCATAAACAGAATAAGTGCCTATACAAGTACTCTATGTATATTTTACTTCTGTATATATTCACCTGTACCCCAAGTTCAAGATGGAACCAATATCATGTTTAGCATATTAAATCTCCTTTATTACTGTATAAACAGAATAAGTGCCTATACAAGTACTCTATGTATATTTTACTTCTGTATATATTCACCTGTTACCCCAAGTTCAAGATGGAACCAATATCATGTTTAGCATATTAAATCTCCTTTATTACTGTATAAACAGAATAAGTGCCTATACAAGTACTCTATGTAAATTTTACTTCTGTATATATTCACCTGTACCCCAAGTTCAAGATGGAATTAGTCAATATCATGTTTAAAATATTAAATTTCCTTTTTCCTTTACATTCTCTTCCAAGCGCATTTTCGGATCTGTCTAACACAGCAGGTATTCACAAAATATGTGTGGAATTGTTCACTGCCTAATCGCTGTAGCTGGCTACCTTACCGTTAGCGCAACTACTGTGCACTTCATTAACTTGAATGCACCGCTTCCTGGTCTAATCACCGGCCTTGTTGCACTGCTGGAACACTATTGCATTCTGCTATAATTAGATGCAGACAGAAATAATAGTACACTATATCATGTCCCAACAAACTTGTGTTCAAATTAAACGCAGCAGTGTTTGCTGGTGAGCTTATATAAGTTCTGTGGAGAAGTCTTACGAAGTGTGTTCAAAAAGTAAGGTGGCTCGCGGGTAACGTACATTCCATTAAAAATTTAGTTTTGTTGTGTTGGTACATATGTCCCGAGCATATGTTTACAGTTTCAATAATATAGCATATTTCGTTTGTTGTTTACAGATACAAATGTTATACGTGTTTTGGCATACTAGGTTATTTTTAGCTGTAAAAAAATGGTCAAAGATTTGCACCAATGTATGTGTAAGAAATGAAGTTAAGTGCTCCAAAACAATTAAAATGTTGAGTGTCATATGATGAGTCTGCTCTGAGTAATAAAATGTTTCTAAGTGGTAAAAGCTCTTCTAAGATGGCCTAGAAGATGGCGATGACAAACATTGCTCTGGTCGCATTAGCACGCCAAAAACAGATGAAAGCGTTGAAATGAAGAAGCGTTATCTCCTTAAGCCTACTTTACTCTATCTATCCTTACAAGGGGTAGAAGCGGCTACATTCCTCCTTATTTCTAAAGTAAAGGGTCTACTCAAGGTACACGGCCTTACCTACGCTGTGATTATTTCCTTCTTATTCTCAGTGTAAGGGGTCGTTATCTCCTTAAGCCTACTTTACTCTATCTATCCTTACAAGGGGTAGAAGCGGCTACATTCCTCCTTATTTCTAAAGTAAAGGGTCTACTCAAGGTACACAGCCTTACCTACGCTGTGATTATTTCCTTCTTATTCTCAGTGTAAGGGGTCGTTATCTCCTTAAGCCTACTTTACTCTATCTATCCTTACAAGGGGTAGAAGCGGCTACATTCCTCCTTATTTCTAAAGTAAAGGGTCTACTCAAGGTACACAGCCTTACCTACGCTGTGATTATTTCCTTCTTATTCTCAGTGTATGGGGTCGTTATCTCCTTAAGCCTACTTTACTCTATCTATCCTTACAAGGGGTAGAAGCGGCTACATTCCTCCTTATTTCTAAAGTAAAGGGTCTACTCAAGGTACACGGCCTTACCTACGCTGTGATTATTTCCTTCTTATTCTCAGTGTAAGGGGTCGTTATCTCCTTAAGCCTACTTTACTCTATCTATCCTTACAAGGGGTAGAAGCGGCTACATTCCTCCTTATTTCTAAAGTAAAGGGTCTACTCAAGGTACACGGCCTTACCTACGCTGTGATTATTTCCTTCTTATTCTCAGTGTAAGGGGTCGTTATCTCCTTAAGCCTACTTTACTCTATCTATCCTTACAAGGGGTAGAAGCGGCTACATTCCTCCTTATTTCTAAAGTAAAGGGTCTACTCAAGGTACACGGCCTTACCTACGCTGTGATTATTTCCTTCTTATTCTCAGTGTAAGGGGTCGTTATCTCCTTAAGCCTACTTTACTCTATCTATCCTTACAAGGGGTAGAAGCGGCTACATTCCTCCTTATTTCTAAAGTAAAGGGTCTACTCAAGGTACACAGCCTTACCTACGCTGTGATTATTTCCTTCTTATTCTCAGTGTAAGGGGTCGTTATCTCCTTAAGCCTACTTTACTCTATCTATCCTTACAAGGGGTAGAAGCGGCTACATTCCTCCTTATTTCTAAAGTAAAGGGTCTACTCAAGGTACACAGCCTTACCTACGCTGTGATTATTTCCTTCTTATTCTCAGTGTATGGGGTCGTTATCTCCTTAAGCCTACTTTACTCTATCTATCCTTACAAGGGGTAGAAGCGGCTACATTCCTCCTTATTTCTAAAGTAAAGGGTCTACTCAAGGTACACGGCCTTACCTACGCTGTGATTATTTCCTTCTTATTCTCAGTGTAAGGGGTCGTTATCTCCTTAAGCCTACTTTACTCTATCTATCCTTACAAGGGGTAGAAGCGGCTACATTCCTCCTTATTTCTAAAGTAAAGGGTCTACTCAAGGTACACGGCCTTACCTACGCTGTGATTATTTCCTTCTTATTCTCAGTGTAAGGGGTCGTTATCTCCTTAAGCCTACTTTACTCTATCTATCCTTACAAGGGGTAGAAGCGGCTACATTCCTCCTTATTTCTAAAGTAAAGGGTCTACTCAAGGTACACAGCCTTACCTACGCTGTGATTATTTCCTTCTTATTCTCAGTGTATGGGGTCGTTATCTCCTTAAGCCTACTTTACTCTATCTATCCTTACAAGGGGTAGAAGCGGCTACATTCCTCCTTATTTCTAAAGTAAAGGGTCTACTCAAGGTACACGGCCTTACCTACGCTGTGATTATTTCCTTCTTATTCTCAGTGTAAGGGGTCGTTATCTCCTTAAGCCTACTTTACTCTATCTATCCTTACAAGGGGTAGAAGCGGCTACATTCCTCCTTATTTCTAAAGTAAAGGGTCTACTCAAGGTACACGGCCTTACCTACGCTGTGATTATTTCCTTCTTATTCTCAGTGTAAGGGGTCGTTATCTCCTTAAGCCTACTTTACTCTATCTATCCTTACAAGGGGTAGAAGCGGCTACATTCCTCCTTATTTCTAAAGTAAAGGGTCTACTCAAGGTACACTGCCCTTATCTTAAGCCTACCAATTATCACAGCCCTCTCTTGTCCTTCGTAAGCGATAATATTCATATTAGGCATTCTTATAACTACAAAACCGTTGAGTAGCTGGTGGTTGTACTATTAGAGAGGAAGATTCTTTGCACTGTTACTGCTATGCCCACCTGGGACCAAGTCTAGAATCTGATTACCCGGCCATTAGGTAAGACCAGTAACGAGAGGATAAAGGACCGATTGCACCACCTGGACCAAACTAATCAGACGGGGTATTACGTTAAGGAAATCTGGCCGTACTAAAGGTTTACTGGTCCCGAGTAGTTATGTTGGATTTGATTGTGGTATATACACATGAAGTGTTCATTTAGCAAACTAGTTTCAAAGATTAACGTAGCATGAGTTTTAATGTACCGTAATTCTCAATAATAAGGCTATAAAAGGTCTTTTTACGGCTATTTTTGGTTTATCGTTTAAAAAATCGCTAATTTTATCTAAAAATCAATGAAGACGATAAAGGTGTATGGGAAAAAGTTTTTTTTTTAATTCATTCTATTAGTTCACACATCCTTATACATATATCTCGTTCAAAATTTCAATCGGTGATAAAATACTTTTTATTCATTCACTCAAAGTCATATACATTTTTTAAAACTTGTAGTTGATGGCATTTGATGTTAATACAGTTTACTCAAAAAATAATGTTTTAATTAAATTTAAAATGAATTATTTTTAGTTATATAAGTGAGAAAACATTTAACAAGGTATACAATATAGTTATTTCGTCCTATTTTGCTTAAAAAAGTGATAACGTATGATTTTATAAAATAGCTGATTTTATGTATAGGCTATGTGGTAGAATATCTGTTTTAACGTGAAGGTTATGTTACTTCATTTATATTAATTGTAATTATTTAATAAAAAGTAACTAAAATAAGTTTTTTTTATTTACCAAAGTAGAAATTGATTTTTTGTGTGTGTTTATATTACTTGTTTTTTTTTTTTTAATTATAAAAGATAATTATTTATTTCCTTTTTCTTTTTAAACATCAGTTATAAAACTAAAAATACAACAATTAGTTTTAATAAATTTAAATGTAACTGATGAATCAATGTTGTTTGGTATATCACACCTAAAGGGAAAAACATACAACATTCTAAAACTCATGCAAGTCAAACATATTTCTTTTCGCTACAAACATTTTGGATTTGTCTGAAAGAAAGTAAAAATTTACAAATAATTAAATCCGAACTTGCTAACGTTTTCGATTTCTTTTGGGATTCTTATACCTTTCATCAGTGAAATATCAAATGTGTATTTAATCACTTCAAATTATTGAGCAGTTAATGATAGGAAATATGCGAATTCAGTGTATTTAAAGTCGACGCACTGTATGAGAAGAATAATACAAAAGACAAACCATAAAGTACTTGTGTTGGGATCTTTCTCCTAATCTGATAGCGCGTTTTTGCATGAAACCTACTGAAGGTGCAGCTGTTAATATGTTGGAACAATTGCGATCACGTCACATCGTTTGTTGACTGCGCACGCGTAAACCTAACACATGATTTCATACAACTGTTTTCTTATTAATTTACAAGTTCATGTTTACATCATTTTCAGAAGTAGTTTTCCATAGATTCGAATAAGTTAAGTATACGTTAAGAACTGCTGTTTACTAATTATATTGGTTTCAAACCTTTAATGTAAGACTATAAATTTATTATCAGACTAAATTAAATTCAAAATTTTTACATTTTTTAGTATGTTAAAAATAAATATATTTTAAAATTTTAATAGATTTAGAATATGTTATTTATATTGTACAAGTTAATTAAAATCAACGAACTTTATGAAATCAATGTAATTTATTTGTACAAAATTTACAAATAAAATCAGTGGAATTAAATCTTAAAAAATTTAAAAATTAGAACGAGCTATAAATAAAGAGGATAACACAGTTTATTAAAAATATCATTAAAAAAATTAATGATAACAAATTAATTTTTTTTTTGAATTTTGTATTTATAACTTATTTTTGTAATATATCTCTTAACCTATTGACCTTTTTGTATGTTTATTTGGTCACAGTATTATTGTAACAGATATTTGTAGTTATAACTGTGTTATTTTTTATATCTTATTTGTGTATTATTTATAAATATTATTTGTATAGGCGAATTTATCGTCCTGTGTCGTTGAGTATTTTTTTTTATGTTTCTCTCAATTAGTCGATTAATAATTAGTCTTGAAATAACAATATTTTGTTTTTATTAAAATCTTTAAAGTATAGCTCACGATATTTATATTTTCCCTTCAAAATATACAAGATATCTGTAAAAATAACTGAGTATTAATTATAACTGTTATATTATAACTGTTGTAATTAAGTATTTTGAATTTTGCTCCTAGTTTTATACTTTTAGTTTATCAATAAAATGAAAACTATATTTGTTAATTTTCAAGTTAATGTGCTTTTTATGTTTATTTATGATATAGGGATTAAGTAGCTTATTCTTGTTGCTTTAATATTCTGTAGCTACATTCTAAATTTTAATAATTAGACAAATGCTTCTAATAATTGGAGGTTTGTCATGGATCGAGACATAACAGTCGGAAAGTTATTTGAATTCTAAAGAGAAATTAAGTTTTAACATTGTGAAAGTAGGTGCTAAATGTTTCTGCCGATGTTAGCTTTAAAATAAAGCGTTTTCACAGTAAATACATTACTTCAAATATAATTATTAATATTGCGGGTAGGAATATTTATTTCGCTCACCTCATTATTTGGCAAATAGATAAGCAGTAGCGCTGATACGAGTATTCTAAATATAAGATTGTTTATTTTGTGTTACAGGTGGACTGAACTAGCCACAGTGCTGACTGTATCGAACTATTGCTTTCGTTGACGACAAGAAGCAGTGGCAGTGGCGAAAGTAAGCATGACCTATTGAAGCCAGAACCGCTCGTTGGCCTACACAGAATGGTTACTCGGAGAAAATGCTGTCTATCGCCGGATCCTTGTTTTGAAATCGGTTAAAAATGTTAGTGCCTGTTTGAAGTGTGTGAGTGAAGAATATAAAATATTGGTGAATTAATGTATATAGTGATGGTGTAGTGTCTTGTGTTTTGGGATTACCTTGGATTGCATCATGGTGGGCGGTTACTACGATGTTCCGAACCCTTTGCTCAAAGGAACTCTGTCAAGGTTAGTTACAGTATGTTTCCTAATACTTATGCCTAAGTACTTCTTAGACAGCTTAGAAGACGAAATAACAGAAACAATGTTTTAAAGAAATATTGTTTAGAAAAGCAGAAAGTTATTCTTTTCATTGTTACGCAATGAAACCCTCACGAAATTACCGAAACATTTATTTTAAGAAATATTGTTTCAATAAGAACTAGGTTATTATTTTTACGTGACGCATCTAAACCCTCACGAAATTACAGAAACAATTGTTTCAAGAAGTATTGTTTAAAAAAAAGCAGTAGGGTATTATTTTTATGTTACGTATCTAAACCTTCACGAAATTACAGAAACAATTATTTTAAGAAATATTGTTTAAAAAAGCTGTAAGCTATTCTTTTTACGTGACGCATCTACCCCTCACGAAATTACAGAAACAATTGTTTCAAGAAGTATTGTTTAAAAAAGCTGTAAGCTATTCTTTTTACGTGACGCATCTACCCCTCACGAAATTACAGAAACAATTGTTTCAAGAAGTATTGTTTAAAAAAGCTGTAAGCTATTCTTTTTACGTGACGCATCTAAACCCTCACGAAATTACAGAAACAATTGTTTCAAGAAGTATTGTTTTAAAAAAAGCAGTAGGGTATTATTTTTATGTTACGTATCTAAACCTTCACGAAATTACAGACAGAATTATTTTAAGAAATATTGTTTAAAAAAGCTGTAAGCTATTCTTTTTACGTGACGCATCTAAACCCTCACGAAATTACAGAAACAATTGTTTCAAGAAGTAATTTTTAAAAAAGCTGTAAGCTATTCTTTTTACGTGACGTATCTAAATCCTCACGAAATTACAGAAGCAATTGTTTCAAGAAGTATTGTTTAAAAAAAAAGCAGTAGGGTATTATTTTTATGTTACGTATCTAAACCTTCACGAAATTACAGACATAATTATTTTAAGAAATATTGTTTAAAAAAGCTGTAAGCTATTCTTTTTACGTAACGCATCTACCCCTCACGAAATTACAGAAACAATTGTTTCAAGAAGTATTGTTGAAAAAAAGCAGTAGTGTATTATTTTTATGTTACATATCTAAACCATCACGAAATTACAGAAGCAATTGTTTCAAGAAGTATTGTTTAAAAAAAAAGCAGTAGGGTATTATTTTTATGTTACGTATCTAAACCTTCACGAAATTACAGACATAATTATTTTAAGAAATATTGTTTAAAAAAGCTGTAAGCTATTCTTTTTACGTAACGCATCTACCCCTCACGAAATTACAGACACAATTGTTTCAAGAAGTATTGTTTAAAAAAAACAATAGGGTATTATTTTTATGTTATATATCTAAACCTTCACGAAATTACAGAAACAATTGTTTCAAGAAGTATTGTTTAAAAAAAGCAATAGGGTATTATTTTTATGTTACATATCTAAACCTTCACGAAATTACAGAAACAATTGTTTCAAGAAGTATTGTTTAAAAAAAGCAATAGGGTATTATTTTTATGTTACATATCTAAACCTTCACGAAATTACAGAAACAATTGTTTCAAGAAGTATTGTTTAAAAAAAGCAATAGGGTATTATTTTTATGTTACATATCTAAACCTTCACGAAATTACAGAAACAATTGTTTCAAGAAGTATTGTTTAAAATGCAGTAGGATAATCGTTTCACTGTTACAGATCCAAAGCTTCGATAAGTCACAGAAACAGTTATTTCAAGATTAATTGTTTAAGAAAAAGCACCTGGGTATTCTTTACCTTGTTACATATATAAAATATCTAATCTTGTTCCTGCTGCATTACCGCTTATTTACAGCCCACAGTTTGTGTGTACTGGTACCTACTGTTAGGCGTATTTCAAAGATCTACACGCGTGTAACACAGATTTATCATTAATTGACAAAAAGTAAATAAAAAGAATATATTGCAAAAAAAATTATGTTTTACACTTTTTATTACGAAATAAAATATTAGTTTAAAATTATTTTCTGTTCATGGTACCCAAGGTATTAAGATAAAATATTAACAACTTTATGAAGAACATCATTCCATTAGGTATGGGATGTTTAAATTAGTTCTTAGTTATACTGGGGGATGTTAATTAATTCATTAATACTTAAGTCCTTGTTAGTTTCGATTTAATTCCCTCTTACGTTCGTTATTTGAAAGTTTATTCTAAACAAGTAAACAGTGGTTTTAAATGTTGCAAATCAGAAATAATTGTTAAAACGACAATAATTATCTAAATCATTTAAAAAATAATTTCATTGTTAAAACACACTCTCTCTTAAAGTAATTGTTCAGGAATTGTATACTACATTTACTACATTACTATATACACACAAATTATTAGGCTAGGATAGATTTCGTTATAAAAAGATAAATATTTTTTTTTTTTTTTACTAACCCATTTAAACGAGTGGTCCTAATTTTCCTCAGCTTTGCAACACATGTTGACACCACGTGATGGGCTTTTGGTTCTAAAAGTAACTTTGTTACCTAACCTTTGGAACTTAACCTAACCGGATCCATTAGTTATTTTGTTACACAGCCTGATAGTAATGCAGTATATTATAGAGGGCTCTGTTTAGAGTATGTTTAAATGGTTGTATTTGAATTTTTTTAAAATTTCAACCACTAATTAATTATGGTTTATTACATTTGAAACTAAATTTTTCCGGTTTAGAACGTATTTTAAATACATGGAACCACCGGAGTTGAAGCTTTTGCCAAGGATTGCAAACAATTCTAATTGGAAATGTTTTCCACCGCACAGTGTACCTTTAGCAGCTATAGTATGAAGCGGTAGCTCTCTCATTGCGAGATATGATACCCTACAAACGTTAGCTGTAAGACATAATTATATAGTTTTCCACCGCATAGTGTACCTTTAGCAGCTATAGTATGTAGCGGTAGCTCTCTCACTGCGAGATATGCGACCCTACAAACGTTAGCTGTAAGACATAATTATATAGTTTTCCACCGCACAGTGTACCTTTAGCAGCTATAGTATGTAGCGGTAGCTCTCTCACTGCGAGATATGCGACCCTACAAACGTTAGCTGTAAGACATAATTATATAGTTTTCCCGCATAGTGTACCTTTAGCAGCTATAGTATGTAGCGGTAGCTCTCTCACTGCGAGATATGCGACCCTACAAACGTTAGCTGTAAGACATAATTATATAGTTTTCCACCGCACAGTGTACCTTTAGCAGCTATAGTATGAAGCGGTAGCTCTCTCACTGCGAGATATGCGACCCTACAAACGTTAGCTGTAAGGCATAATTATATAGTTTTCCACCGCACAGTGTACCTTTAGCAGCTATAGTATGTAGCAGTAGCTCTCTCACTGCGAGATATGCGACCCTACAAACGTTAGCTGTAAGACATAATTATATAGTTTTCGAATCAAACTAGTGTCAAGTATAAATTAAGTTGCGACACGCTACTTTAATCTCTATCCTCGCGAAATTAACACAAAACACTGTAATCAAATTGAGAATCAGAGATATGCGTGTTGACACTGATGGTGACAGTGGGCTTCAAACAAACACCGTAAATGGTAGAGTAGGCAAAGTTCAAGGTTTTAGACCTAACAGAAGTACATCACACGCTGACATAAATACAAACGGAATCAGTAGTAACTGATAGTAAAAATAATAGTAACAACTATAAGAGGAAAACTGCATAAAACATGATTAAAATTAATTCATTAAAAATTGCACATTATATGAAATCTTTTTTTGAAATTATTTATTGTTTTGATAACATACAAATTGATCGATGATTCCTTTATGAAAGTAAAAATAGTCAATTCAAATTACTAGCAGGCAGTAGTGCAGCCAGAAAACCCTTTTGGGGGATTGGGAGTTAGAAGAAGTGTTTTGAATTTCCTCGTGGGTAAAAGCTAATCCATATCCTCAAAGTTAAAAAAATTAAATGTCACTATGTGTTACTAACATGCTTGAAATGTGACACAATTTAGTGAATTAAATTTGTTCTTAATTTTGCTTGAATATTTATAGTACTCAAATACCATTAAATTTAAGTACATATATACGGTTTATTTACGATATCAAATTAAAGGCCAGCTTGAAATAACAAGGCCTTAAAAGTAAACTCTAAGTTATCTATTGTTTAATCCCATATTCAACTAAGCTACCAATCTAAACACTTGGACATATATTAATATGTATGACTTGCCTATAGTAGCACTTACTTTGTTGTTTAATGAGGGCTAATGTTTAATGAGGCTTGTTTAATGTTTTACAATGAAAATATTGGAAAGAACCCCAATACCACAAAAATAATAAAAAATAACAGATTACAAAAAAAAAATAATGCAAGTTACTTAAGATTAAACTCTTATGCACATTTCGATGACCATGTCATCATCATCAGAGGACTTTATTACAAAATTACAATTTAGCAAACAAGATGTTACAAACTAGAGTGATACCAATCGTTCTCTACGGTCGCTATATATAGGCGTGAAGTAAGCTCCGCCCTAGACCAACAGATAGCGATCGGCCATCTTGAACCAAATAGATTATGTCAAAAAATACTATATAATAATACATATGTAAAAAACTACAGCTAATAACAATAAATAAAATAAAACTAATTAAATTAATGCATGGTATTTGAAGAAGGCTATTTAAGTAAAGAATATAAAGGTGAGTTAGGGAAAGGCCCTTTATCTGCATTCATTAATTTACAATTTGATTTGACTATAAAAATACTTTCATAACTATTAAGTAACTTTTTTGAGTTGTTTTTTGATTAAGATAAAGGGTCTATACCTAACTCACGCTGCTGATCATCTACTATCCTCAGTTGGGTTTTTTCGAATTCCAATTCGGCTGTCAAAACTGTTAGATTATGCTAGGCAGCCCGCTCGGCGCTGGGGAGACGGAACCAACCTGCAAACCCCGTTGCTGAGTTCCTGGTAGCGAGATCACGTGCTAATAGCTGGATGCCCTCTTTGTAATATTGTAGCTAATTACATTCGGCTACTAGGAGCCATTATAAAGGCTATATTCAAAAGTAAATTTAAACAATTATTTTAATACAAGGCATTAAATTCGTTTCAATTTATTAAGAGAACCCATATTCGAAAAAGTAAAAAAACCTTTTAATATCTTTCGACCCTATAAGCAGGATAGGATGGTGACCCGTCTGCTAAAACATGTTACAGGTTCAATATTCGTAAAATTAGTATAAAATGGTAATTCCATTAACGTAACATTAATGCAATGTTTGCAAAACATTAGCGACGTTGGTAACACATTTTCGTGTGTGACGTAAATACGAATAAAAGAAAACAGCCATCTGAATCAACAATTGTTTATTGTCATGCTTAGACATTAATAACATTTAACCCAATGATTTTTACTACGTGTTACAATTCAATTTGACTCAAATTTTTAATATATTTTACAGCGTGATCAAAAAGCTATGTTTACATTGTAAATTATTATATTATATTCATTCTTAGTGCACAATATTACGTTTTTGTTGGTTGTTGCCGAATTTTTAATATTCTAAATATCGAATTTGTTATCAGTGTTTACAAATCTTTAACCAGATATCAAAAAGTGTTACGGAAAGTTCTTCTTTGTATTATTATTCTTAGTGTTACGCAATTTTCATTTGACCGTGGTAACGTTTCGTTTGTATTGTATCCATTTGGATTGGATTACCGTCTTGAAAGTTTTCTGAGAGGTATTTTTACAAATATGAAGAAAGCTGTTTTAGAAAGTTCTGTCCATCTTTTCAACTTGTGTTTACTGAATTATTCATTGTTAAATAACATATTTCATTAAAATTTCTTATACATATATTACATCTTTCACTAAATTTGTCATAAACAAATAAAAACATACACAAAACTCACAAATTAATCATTTATTTACTCATACGCGTTTCAATGACCAAGTCATCATCAGCAGTGAGTGTTACTACTACAAACTCTATTTTTTTTTTTTTTTTTTTTTTTTTTTTTTTTAACTTGGGAGCGGGTTTGAATTGCCCGAAGCACTGCTACCTTAAGGTATATTGTACTTACCTCCCTGATCTAGTCAAATAGCCCCTTCCCTCTTACCAGGTTTAGGAGTTTCCTGACTAGAGTTTTACCTTCAGCATCCACCAAAGCCGTTCTATCACCAAAGAGGTTGAAGCGCCTCTCAGCAAGTACTTCACATCTGTAAATAATGTGTGTGGCAGTCTCCAGTTCCTGCCAGCATAATCTGCACACTGGTTCATCTTTGTAGATACCCATTTTATGCAAATGTTTCCTTAGTCCACAGTGTCCCGTGAGTAGACCTGTGGCTATCCTCAATTCCTGCCTAGACAGATAGATGAGACTCTTCTGCAGCCCCAAGGAAGGTTTCCTAAGGGTTAGCTTACTGTGTCTCATCCCTTCGGCCCTGATCCAGTGCTCACAGTGTCTTTCAGCCATCCACCTTCGCACTGCCATCTTGGCCATGGATTTGGAAATACCTACCGCAGGCTCCGGTCCAATCAGGGGAGTCGAAGACCCCTCCCTGGCCAGTGCATCTGCGGCTTCATTTCCAAGTATTCCCCTATGCCCTGGCACCCAACCTATCATGATTTGATTGTGCCTTGCCAGAGCTTGTAGGTTAATTAGGCACTCCCTGACTATGGCCGAGGTGACCACGTGTCCGTTTAGTGCCTTAATTGCTGCCTGACTGTCGTAGAAAATAGCAATCCGGGTCCCGTGTGTTTCCCTTCTCGCTATCTCTCCCAGACAGGCATTTATAGCATATACTTCGGCCTGAAATACAGAGGTATGCCTCTCCAAGGAAAAAACTAGTTCTACCCTTGGGTTTTTACAATACACCCCCTCTCCAGTGCCGAAGTCCATCCTGGAGCCATCTGTGTACCAGATCTAAGCTCCTGATGTTAGTGTCCCTGACCATTCCATCATAGTTTGGTGGACCTGGTCAGGTGCAAACATTCGAGTAATGTGGTCGCTGCCCATTTCCAAGACGGGTTCTTTGACCACGCACTCGATACTCATATGTCCCGAGACATCTGGGAGGTTAGCCCAGTTGCTCGAGTTGCGCAATCTCCATGCCGCCAGCCTCGCCTCTCCCCTAAGGACAAGCTCAAGGGGAGGGAAACATTACTTCCATTGCTGCACCTGGTGTAGTTGACATCGCTCCCAGTGTGCACAGACAGGCCAATCTCTGGATAGAGCTCAGTTTAGCTCTTGTCTGTGCCTGATTGGCCTTTGTCCACCACACCAGAGCTCCATAGGTAATCATAGGTCTTATCACCCTCAGATACATCCAGTGCATCATTGATGGCTTCAGTCCCCATTTCTTACCCACCATTCTTCTCACAGTCATCAGTGCCCTTTTGGCCTTGTTAACTGTCCTCTCAAGATCAGTCGTAGAGGATTTCTGATTACCTCAAGGACTGTATCAGGGAATCTGCCCAGGATCAAAACAACTATGTCGTCCGCATATCCTAGACAGAAGTACCCCTGTTCATTCAGGAGTTCAATAAGGTTGTCAACCACTAGGCACCACAACAGAGGAGAGAGAACCCCCCCCCCCCCGTGCACAGCCCAGACTTGTCTCCGCCCTTCTGACCTCCACTGCCACCTCTACAGAAATGCTTCTGTTTGTTAACATGGAACTTATCCAACCACAAGTGGTTGCATCCACTCCATGACGTCTTGCACCATTTACCATCGTCTCCACGGAGGGGTTATTGAAAGCCCCTTCAATGTCGAGGAAGGCACCTATGGCACAACCTTTCTTGGCGATCATTTGCTCAATCCTACCAACCACTTGATGGAGAGCTCCCTCGCAGGATTTCCCCGGTTGATAAGCATACTGGTTCCAATGCAGTGGTTTTATGGCCAAAGCACCCCCCCCCTAATATGCCTATCAACCAGTTTTTCAAGTCCCTTAAGAACAAAGGACGTGAGTGTAATAGGTCTGTATCCTTTCCCTTTCGATTGGTTACCGGTGGGCTTAGGTATAAAGACTACCTTACTAGCTTTCCAGGCTGCCGGCACATGCCCTAAAGCAATGCTTAGCCTGTATAATTTAGTAAGTACCAGTACCAACAAATCCATTCCCTGCTGCAGCAGCACAGGATAGATCCCATCTGGACCTGGAGATTTGTAGGGTTTAAATGTGCCAATAGCCCATCTTACCCTTTGTGGAGTTACTATCCTCCTTGCCAATTCCCAGTCCTCCCTCTTAGCACGTCTTGTGGAGAGTTTGGCAGTTGATCCAGTTGGCGGAGTTACAACAGTTGTAAGTTAGAGCTTGTAGTAGTAACACTCACTGATGATGATGACTTGGTCATTGAAACGCGTATGAGTAAATAAATGATTAATTTGTGAGTTTTGTGTATATTTGTATTTGTTTCTAACATAACCTCACAGGCTAAGCTCAAAGAATATTTGTTTAAATTTGTCATGGCTAAAAAATTTAGGTTTTGACTGAAACGACTCTGTTATAAATTTATTCTTCTAGGTATGAAAATTTAGTAATATTATTTGTTTACTTACCAGAAAAAAGTTTTAATTTATCTTTCTTTCCCCGTAGAATAATCTTTTTTTTATTCAGTAAGAATGGCAGTCAGAGATAGGTAATACCTATTGAAAACAACTTTCATAATATTTTACGGATAAATATCCCTATATTTGTTTATGCATGTATTGAAAAAACAGGTACCACTTTTCTCTTATTTCGCATTGCAATGGTTTTACCATCATTATTTTTTAATAGATAGCTATGAAGCCTTGCTACAAATATTTACAAAACCTTTATGTAGATTTCGCTAACACAGTTAGCATTAACAGACGGTTACAAATACACCTTTTCTTTGTTTGTCATTTTATTTGTTACATTCTGATGATGATTATGGCGTTAACGAAATGTCCATAAAGGTCGTACATTCGTAGTAATATACTAAAATATATGAAGTATGGGTTGATAATGGTTAATTAATTATAATTAATTACGCGACTGTGCTCTCTATTGCTTTTGTGTAATTTAATTATATTTCACATCATATAATAAACCTTAAACCGTGTTAACTGTTTACCATTACTATCAATGTGGCAATTCCAAATATGTAGTAAACGTAACTCTGGAGATATGTTTCGTAACATAGTTCTAGCAAATTTAGTAATTTTCAGTTATTATTTAGAGCGATATATGTTGTGTTGGTTCCTATAGAAAGATAATAATATATAAGGTTAAAGTGCAATAATTAACAGAATTTAAAGTAAGCAGATTTGCACAGACCGAGTCATCAGCTCAGCACAGCCACCCACCTTCATTCACATCATGAAGTAGGCCTAGGCCAACCATTTGACACACTTTCCAATCCCGTCAGACTGAATGCTATCTGTCTACCCAAATTACGTAATATATTCAAAATGAAAGCGGACGTAAAATACAATGTTGGTCAAAAATTTTAACGTAACGCTAATTGAAAATTCTTTAACTTGAAGATATTCACGTCCGGACATTTGGATTGTAAAATAATACCGGAAGCTTTTATCTACACGAAGCTAAAGCAATATTTGTTTTATTGTGTTTTTATATTTTTACTTCAATAATTCTTTGAATTTATATTTTACAATAATTGGTCTATTAAAATTACGTACTTTTTACAATTTAGTTATTGTGATTGCTAATAATTAATTATTACGAAATGTTTTGAATATTATAGATTTGTCTATATATAAAGCTGGTTCACTAAAAAAAACACACACAAGGAAGGATCTTGTTAAACTTACGTATAGTTGGAGTAAGGGGCGAGTGATTACAAAAAAAAAAGGTTGCTACAATATATATATAGATATTGTGAATTTGTTTTAGTCTTGTCATTATATAATAATTGCAATTGCTTACAAGCTAAGCTGAACCCCAGTTTATACTACTTTCAAGGTTATAAGTTAATTCATTATACATGAAATAAGTATAATATATATATATATATATATATATATATATATATATATATATATATATATATATATATACAAATATGAATGATCATGATTGCACAATATGCTTATATGTATATATATATATATATATAAGCTTATATGTATATATATATATATATATATATATATATATATATATATATATATATATTGTGAGTTTGAGTGTGTCTTATTATTGTTTAGTAACTAAAAGTCATAGTAGTTTAATTATTTTTCATTTGATATGGGTAAATTGTTTCACCATAAAGATTTAAAAACAAGAATTGTCTTTAAGGCTTGCCAGCGTCTCGTTGGTAAATGTGAACTATTCACTTATTAAAAGAATTCCATTCCAAACAATAGACGTTTTACAGGTGCGTTGCTGAAAATTTTCTCTTCCTGGAAGCTACCTAGGAAGTTATAAATCTTTTGTCTTTATAAATACCTAAACATTTCAGAACCTTTACCCCACGAAAAGGCTCATATTTAGCCTCCTTTCATTAGCCACCATTTTTTCAAGACTAAGGTAGCGAGACCTATTAGATTCCAGTTAAACCAGACCTTTTAAATAAGCTTTGACGGTTGCATTGCTGACGCCGCCTTTTCTTCAGATAAACTTTTAAGGCATGTAGAGAAAATGAGTTTATTTACACGAAACGTTATTAGATTCAACTTCCTTTCTATTCTCAATGTTAGATTCCTTTTTTTACCCTTTCAGTGAGGTCTTTGATCATCGGAACAGTGAAACCTTCTTGATAAGTTATCACAATATTTGGATTTATAAATAGTAGGACAAAAACTACGATATTTGTTATACAAAAGTTTTATGTTTTGTAATATCTCTTTGCTTTTTTTAATCTCTTGAAGTTATGCATAAAACATTATATGAATAAAAAATGAGGGGATTTAAGTCTAAAATGGAAAATACCCTTTTATTTAAGCACTAGAATTAAGTATTAGATAAATGAAAAAACGGTTGATCATCGAGTCAAATATATTTATTTTAATAATAATTGATCACCGTTTTTTCATTTATCAAATGGAAAATAGTTTTGCACAGATATAAAATTGCTCAGACAGCATTCGTCACAACTGCAACTTCCGGGTGATCTGTGACGTAAGAGTCAAGAAAGTGTTAACATAAGCGAAACGCTGTGAGAAAGTCTACATCAAATGAATTTAAATTAGGCCTACTTAATGAAGTTTCTTATACGTGACAAAAAACCTATCTTGCTATAATGTTCAGTAGGTGTCTCCATTTGATGCTACATAAAATATAAAAACTCGTTTGCTGTAACCGAATAATTATAGTTTTGTGTAATAGCGTAGATAAATTAAACTTGTTGGTAAAAAATGATTTGAAATTATGTTATTGCTTTTTATTGTTATGCACAATTAGGTATTTAGTTCTATAACATTTTATATTATGTAAATCTTACGCTTTATAAAGTAGGCTACTCTTGTGTCTGTTTTAATCGAAAACTATAAAAGGTCATATACTATTTTTCAATTTGTGTAATGTTTCTGATCTGTATGTTTTGAGTCAATTTGTTATTGGATTTGGTTGAAAAATTAACAGTAAAAAACTTCAAAAATTAGGCACTTTAAATAAAACGCTCAGTAATAAAAATTGGTTTAAATAAATTTCAGCATAGGAAGGACAATTTTTGATTGTAACTATCAAAATAAACACTTTTGTGTAAACTAGTTTTAGTAATTAGGTGTGTTGAACTTTGTTTTCGGGTAATCTAAATAACTTCCGGTAGTTTTCGCCCCCCATTGTAATGTTTATCGACTTGTTTGCATTTAATGTTAATCGACACCCGTATTTCTGATAGCTATTCGATTTGCATAGGTAGTTAGACCTTAAGAGGCTCGCAGAATGTTAAGTAACAATGAACTTTATGTCTAGGCCTTTTTGGACTCTGAAAAGAAGTGATTCTAAAAGTGTTTAACTTTTACAGTTTCAATTACATTAAAAGAGAAATATTTAGATAATTTTTATAAATTGAACAATTCTGTTGGGTTGTGGTGGAAAGGATGTTTATCAACCATAAAGGGAACGTTTTTAGGTTCTGAGTAGAAATGCTTGGAATTACTTTCTTTCGTAGAAATGGAACCACTGAAAGTTACTTCTGACAATAGAAATTACTGCAGTGAATGCGTACAAGCCGCACTTCGTTAGGGGTTTGGCTCCCCTCGCACCACTCCTTATACAAATAACTACATCCTTTCACATTGTATACGTCCCTGCTAAACACTGCCAATAATATCAAAAGCTTTTACCCCCTAAAGAGTTATCAGGCAGACGCGGAAGCCATCAAACCCCCTTATTCTCTGACAGACTTTATTTTATCTATAAATCTGGTTTAGATCCATTTCTTAGACCTGCTCACGACCAGTTCTAATTTCTCTCTTTACCATGGCAAAGAAGGATCATAGCTTTACCTTCCCTTCCTTCTCCTTCCTACACCTTCGTCCTCAATTCTCTATTATTTTCGATAGGGTTTTGAGCCATAATCATTCCAAATAACCCAGATCAGGGAATTTTCGTCTTTACCTTAATCCCGTTAATTAATCAGAGTCCTATTCATTGGAAAATTTATTGATTGTGAATAGTCACATTGACTGATCGTGAATATTCAAATTGACTTATCATGAATAGACGAATTGACTGATGAATAATCGAATTGACTTATCGTGAATACCCAAATTGACTTATCATGAATAGTCAAATTGACTGATAGTGAATAGTCCAAATGACTTATCACGAATAAGCAAATTGGCTGATAGAGAATAGTCGAATTGACTTAACGCGAATATTGAATTGAGTTATCATGAATAGTCGAATTGATTAATCGTGAATAGCCGAATTGACTCATCATGAATATTCAAATTGATCTATAATAAGTAGTCAAATTGACTGATCATGAATAGTCAGGAGTGAATACCAAAGTGACTTATCATGAATAGTCAAATAGACTGATATTGAATAGTCAAATTGCCTGATCGTGAATAATCAAATCGACTTCTCATGAATAGTCGAATTGACTTATCGTGAATACCCAAATTGACTTATCATGAATGGTCAAGTTAACTGATAGTGAATAGTCGAATTGGCATATAGTGAATATTCAATTGACTCATCATGAACAGTCGAGTTGACTAATCGTAAATAGCCGAATTGACTCATCATGCATAGTCAAATTGACTGATAGGGAATAGTCAAATTGACCGATTGTGAATATTCAAATTGACCTATAATAAATAGTTAAATTTACTGATCGTGAATAGTCATTTGACTTATCGTGAATAGTCAAATTGAATTATCGTGAGTAGTGAAATTGACTTATCGTGAATAGTTAAATTGACTGGTAGTGAATAGTCAAATTGCCTGATCGTGAATAATGAAATTGATTGTTCGGGAATTGTCAAGCTGACTTATTGTGAATATTCAAATTGACTTATAAGAAATAGTCAAATTGACTGTTAGTGAATAGTGACATTGACTGGTCGTGAATAGTCATTTGACTTATCGTGAATAGTCAAATTGAATTATCGTGAGTAGTGAAATTGACTTATCGTGAATAGTTAAATTTACTTATTGGGGATAGTCAAATTGACTGATCGACTTTAAAGAGAAAACGTAGAGGTACTTGTGTGTGTAACAAGACGTAAGAAGTAAATTATCCAACTCAACCGTCACTCAACACATTCAGAAGGCTGGTGCATTTTATTATTTTGCCAGCGATTGTGGAAATTAACGGTATTCCGTACCCTTGCCACACCCATAGCTGTCGATAGACATTAGTTGTTCTCCGAATGTAGGCGTTATCCCAGTATTGTGCAATTTAGTTTGTGCAAACTTTCACTGCTGGTAATTGTTTGCTCAAGAAATGCAGCGCTGTCCAAGCCCTTGCGACATGATTACCAGTGTTGTAAGAATTGGAACTGTCAGAATCCCAAATAAAATACTCTACTTCTTTCGATACCCTCTACTTTATCTTGAAGAAGAGTAATTGTTATAAACGTAACTGTTTTCATTGGAAAGAAAGGTTTTTATAAATTTAATAACCTTATTCAGAACATATAACCTAAACATTTCCGAGAAGTTACCTTGAATAATATTTTAACAAAACTTTCAGGTAGTGAAATGTCTCAAAAGTTGGGTTTTTTGTTGCTTTAAGATGAAAGCACATTTATACGTAGGCCTACATTAAAAATTGGAGTAAGCATAAACTCTGATAACCAACCTAGTTTTTGCTTACTGCAATACGGTTGGTGTTAGGAAAATATGAATTTTAAGAATGTTTTAGTATGTGTTGACAGTAAACTGAAGACTTATTCGTATACAATGCCCGTAAAAATGTTCGTAACTTCGATTGGCGACGGTCGTACATGTAAGAAACAAAAGTTAGGAAGAGCGCCTAAGTAAACTAACCATGACATATCTAAGAGGAATCACTGTAACTGAAGATGGAGTTCTTAACGAACTTCAAAGAAGCTTCGTAGACTCAATATTTCCTTGTGTAATTGTAGTTTAGGGAAACGAAAATATAAAGTTTGCTTTTAAGGGCTTGTTATGTTTTGCAAGCTTTTAAACTTATACGTAAACATAATTTTTTAGATATAATAAATTTAAATTTATTCATCGTGCATTTCCTAAACCTATTTATTCTCTAAATTGTGATTGAATATAAATTTTTTTAAATATATTTCACTCACTTTGTCAGCTTGTGTCTAATCTTAAGCATTCAAATTGTACTTGAATATAAAAAATTTCCTTTAAGGGTGTGAATTAACTCTTTTATCCCACAAAGGGCTTCTAAATGCGTTACTGGTTCTCATTGCTATGTTCTTAGTACATTGTTAAAGTTAACTTGGTTGTACATTGTCGTTTTATGTTAATATGAACAAAATAATGGTAAAGCTCTATGCATTAAACTAACCTTGTTTTCCTTATAAATTGTTAGTAAGATTCTAGCAAAACTTTGGCACCTTTTTTGGGAATAGACTTCGTGTTTTTTCCGGGAATAACTCTCTCTTATTCTCATATCTGTGTTTATGTTTTTATGATTAAATAAATTGTTACTGAATATAGTTTAAATGGTGCGTTAGTTTCGTGATGTTGTTCTCAACATGTGACAAATCATTATTGGCGGATTTTTCCGATTCGTTTGATTTTCAGCGATTGCATTCAAAGGGTAATTACTGCTGATTGAAGTCAATAGATAAATACTTTAACCCTTAAACAGTAACATTTTTTTAAAACAATAATCGTAACATAGGTGAATCTCACCCCAATGTGATTTAATGAAAGTAAAGAAATGTGTTGCTTGCAAATACATCTTAAAATATTTATAAATGTTTCAAAGACAATATTTATAAAGGGAAATAATGTAAAATGCTGAATTGATGGCCTTAAATGCTGCTTTGGTTTTTAGCAATACTATGGATGCACAGAACATCTGCATTCTCACCGATTCCAGGTCGGCCCTTCAAGCCCTTCAAGTACAGCACACTACAGACTACCATTTTCGAACATCTGAAATAACTAAATTGTTAAAAAACTTAGAACAGAAAAATATTGTATTTCAATGGATCCCCAGTCATTGTGGTGTTCCTGGGAATGAGGAAGCTGACAGATCTGCCAAGGCGTCTTGCAACTTGTTTCCATCTCCTGAAAGTTGTTACTCCTTAACTAATTGCAAAGAGGCAGTTGATAAAGAATCTCACATCTGTTGGAGAAAGAAATGGAGAGAATGCAATACTGGGCGCGAATATTATTCATTACAAAAACAACCTAATGATCCAAAGATCTTCAAGTCATTATCACGTTCAGTGGCATCTTTTGCGGCACGAGCTCGTATGGGACACATTGTCACCAATACATATTTGAAAAGGTTTCATATTACTAACGACTCTATCTGTGGAGTGTGCAAGCAAGAAGAGGAAACATTAGAGCACATACTTTTGAAGTGTCCTGTAACAGCAGCAACAAGGAGTCCCTTGATAAAGCAACTAGGACGGGAATGTACCCTGGACAGAATCTTGAAAGAAAGTTGTTTCTGGCCATTGGCAGAGTGTGTGTATAGGAGACATCGAGCCATCGAGGCCAACCTTGGAAGCTCGTAATAAGAAGTAAGAAGTAAATAATGTAAAATAACTACACTATTCCAAAACTCACGTAGGTGTTTCAACGGTTTCATAACCTTAGTTCTTCTTTATTATAAAATCGCATACAATTAGTGATTCGATTGAATCGTTACGGCATAATTGAAGCACAAACCTGAATATCTACAAAAAATTCCACAAATATTCAGTTTTCGTATCTTTACGTACGCCACTTATGTATAACAGAACAATATGTTTATTTCTTTTTCTCTATAGCTTTTGAAAAATTGGTAAAACGAAGTATATTTATAACATTAAGGTAAAAATATAATTTCCAGCTTTGCACAGTACTTCAGGTTTTCTTTCATCACTTTTTGTTCCTGGCATTTATGTAACAAATAATAGTTTTTCAATAATTTAGTAGGTTTAACAATAATTAGAATCCGTTTAACATATTATTGTAACAGTACAAACATTAAATATATAATGGTAAGCAAAATAGTATATACTTTAAGGAACGATAAAAACAAAATAACATATTCTGAAAAAATAGCTAAAATATGTTTATTATAAATTAAATGCGACAAGAAAATAATCTAGTGGCCTAATGGAAAAAGTACAGTTGCAATGAATACACAACGAGATTGTAAAATATTATTTTTTTAATATCCATACTTAGATACTGCAATAATGTCAAAAAAATGTCATAGTTTTCCAAGGTCGTAACAGGCCCCTATTGGCTATGGCTGATGGACTCTAAAAATATAAGCAATTTGTAAATGTTTGTACCAGATAAATATTTCTTTTCTGAATATAATTTTTATTATTGCTATAATGTACTTTATTTATAACATTACAACATATACGGGCAAAATATAGTTTCCACCTTTACACAGTATTTGCAGGTTTTCTTTCATCTTTTATTAATGGCATCAATGTAACAATAGTTTTTGAATAATTTAATAGGTTTACCAATAATTAGAACCCGTCTAACATACTGTAACACTACACACAATAAATATGTAACCGAAAGCAAAACAGTATATGCTTTAAGAAACGTAAGAAATCAAACAGCATATTCTGAAAAAATAACTAAAATATGTTTATTATAAATTAAAAACGACAAACAAATGACATAGAGGCCTACAAGAAAAATTCCTGTTGGAATACATACTCACCGAGGTTGCAAAATATATTTAGTTCAATGTCGAGGTTAATATCTGGGCTAAGAAAATTTTAACAAAATGCAGAGGAATTACTACTTCTAATTACCGCAATACAATTTTTAAAATGTCATAGTTTTTCAAGGTTTATTCATTTTTCCCCCTGTGACTAAATGCATATATTGAAGTAATTTGTTAATTTACTAAGCTAATCCATGACAGTTCAACCTAGCATGACCCTCACAAATTTGATTGGCTATAGAACTTGACTTGAAATTCGACACTATTCCAAGAAATGGCAACACTGGAGATCGCATAAGCTTGACATTAAAATGTAAGCGAGCACAAAGAAAGATATCTTATGACTCATTCGCGAGCCTTGAAACATTTTAATAAAAAATATAGGCAAGGTTTTTCCTTCTTCTATTAAGGTTTATTAGGATTCATTAAAGTTTATTGTTTTCTAGTTCTATTTACATTTGTTTTTGCAGCTAGTTTATTAGGAGCTGTGTAAATGCTCACTTACACAATTCGCCTTACTAATACAAACAGTATGCAACCACAAAATTTTAAACATTGAAAATTTTAAGTTTATTAAAAATAATTGTGACCTTCAAAACTCGAAAGCTAATCATTGGATTTTTTTAAATATCTCAAAATAAAATACGGTATAGACACACACACACACACACACACACACACACACACTCACACACACACACACACACACACACACACACACACACACACACACACACACACACACACACACACACACACACACACACATACACACACACGTACGTGCGTGCGTGTGTGTGTGCGTGTGTGTGTGCGTGTGTGCTTGCGCGTGTGTGTGTGTGGAGTGTTTGTGTGTGTGTGTGTGTGCGCGCGTGTGCGTGTGTGTGTGTGGGTGTGCGTGCGTGTGTGCGTGCGCGTGTGTGTGGAGTGTTTGTGTGTGTGTGTGTGTGTGTGTGTGTGTGTGTGTGTGGAGTGTTTGTGGGTGTGCGCGTGTGTGTATGCGCGCGTGTGCGTGGTGTGTTTGTGGGTGTGCGTGCGTGTGTGTGTCCGCGTGTATGTGGAGTGTTTGTGTGGGTGTGTGTGGGTGTGTGCGAGTGATGTATGTGTGTGTGTGTGTGTGTGTGTGTGTGTGTGTGTGTGTGTGTGTGTGTGTGTGTGTGTGTGTGTGTGTGTGTGTGTGTGTGTGTGTGTGTGTGTGTGTGTGTGTGTGTGTGTGTGTGTGTGTATTAGAATAGTTAAAATTTATGCTGTATTAATTTCTAACAACGTACAAAATTTAGACACCTTTCTCTACGCCGGTTGAGCGGTTCCATATATCGTTCTAAATTCTTTCTGTTCCTATTACCCGAGGATCTTTATTCCCTTTCGTTGGTCCTACGAAGTTGTCTTTCCCTCTCTTTATTTTTCAACAACTACTACGAGTTCACACTCTCCCTATATATATTTATTTATATATCTGCTTCACATTTTCAATCGTTAATGAAATACTTTTTATTTAGCCATTCAATTTCGAATACATTTTTTAATATTGTAGTGGATGACACTTGTTAATAAAGTTTTTTTCTAATATTAAGTAATTATTTACATTTAATTTATTTCAATAAAAGAATTCGTTTTCTATTTTGCCACCTAATATTGTGATTCTGTCATATTTATATACATAATTATGTTTCTTGTAGTTATTTAATAAAAAGTAACTAAAATATATTTTTTTATTTAGGTACGAATTGACTTATTATTAATTTAATATTACTTGTTCTACTCACAAATGGGTATAACAGGTAAACAGTCTGGTAGAAAGGGATGGGTTTGGTAACCCTGGAGGATATATATGCAGCACCTGTTTGCCACAATACAAGCAGAGGGTAGGAATATGGCAGCAAGGCTATTTGGTATAGGGTAGGTCTGAGGTTCGGATTCTGGCCTGATTTCAATTGGTTGGGCGGTAGACTAAATTGTTTTTATCCTGGTAGGCACGTTTATGTCATTAAGAAAACGGATTTACTGATTTTTTGTTTATTAAATATGAGAAGAATATACTTGTATAACTTATATGTATGTTATTGTCTGCGATAAATAATATGTGTATGGTTACTATATATAACAAAAACCATGTTAATATAACTAACTTTATCCTAATAACAAAGGATATATTTGTTTATAATATATTTTAAGAACTAAACTAACCTACGATTAATTATAAACATGGAGGATTTACTAAAGTGCCTAGAATGTACAATAATTGTCGATGTAAGACAGTGAGGTGTTGTATAAAGGGGACTTGAACTACACAATTTCTGAGACTTTAAATTAATAACTTGGAAACAACTAGGGCAATTGCTTAACCTTAGTAAAGCCCTGTTCCCACATTCCTACCCGCAGCCAGTGTCACGGAGACAGACGCTGCATAACATTGGGAGCCACCAAACCCTCACCCATTCTGACTGACACACACACACACACACACACACACACACACACACACACACACACACACACACACACACACACACACACACACACACACTCACACACACGTACACTTTAATGTACCTAAACAAGAATCTTATTTGGTTTATTTGTGAGTCGACTTTCCAGAACTATTAATTAAGCGCTCTCATTTTTACTCCAATTTTCAGACTGGCGGCTTCTTGTAGTTTGACTGGTTTGTGGGAAATCCATTATCACATGGTATAACGGTACTTTTCTATTTTCGGTTTCACTGCACTCTAGGTTAGTTTTGGTCTCTGTTAGAGTTAATTTTGTCTATTAAGTTAAATAATTTATCTTTTTTAAAATTTTCTTTGTATTTGTTCGTTTATTGTATTAATTTTTGTGTTTATAAATTTGCAGTGGCTACCAGTAATTTTTAGGTTTTTGTAATTTTTTTTATTAGTTATTTGTTTTCTAATGTGGAGAATGTATGGTTATTTTTGATGGCGTATGTGGCTAAGTTTGAATTGTAAGTGTTTGGTTTGGTGTATGCTTTTAGGTGTTCTTTATATCTCTTTTAATATCTTGCTTACATAGGTTGCTTTGATAGATTATTCGTAGCAGTATTCAACCTATAGTGTTAGGTCGTCCATCGCCTCAAAAGCTCCCCTTACAACTTATGTTTGGATTCAATTCCAACAATGTCTATATGTTGAAATTGGGTAAACGATAAAAAAAGGCGAGTAAGTTTTTTATTGGTAATCGGGATGTTTTATAAATATATGTTTTAAAAACCTGGAAATAGCTTAATGCGGATCTAAACCAGTTTCAACAATGATTCGATACTGGTATAGATTTAAAGCTTCCTGATTTATCAATGATTGTTCAGATTTTGAAATGCTTTTTAAACAAATAATTATTTCCCATCATTTTACACATATTTGATTTTTTAATATGTGCTTCATAATTTAAATACTTGCCTACAATGATGTGTCGCAACAAATGCGCCCAGCGCCGTACAAATGTAAGTGACCACTTGGGCGGTGGTGATTATCCTTCCGTGTCGCTGGCCTCTAAAAACACTTAGGTTAGGTTAGGTTAATTTAGTATTTAATTTCTAGTATGTAGTAGGTTTTGAGTAAACTCTTTTACCATTTACAATTGTGAATTGTTCTCACTAGCTACGCTCTAATATTTCAATATGTTATAACATTTGCAATAATAGTTACTATGCAAACGGGTATATATCTTCCAGAGCCAGGTATTCGAATCTGCTTGTGTTACAGATTTCACCACGGACTCATTTGTCGCTAGCTGTTTTTCTCAATAGACGTGTTTCATACTAGTTAAATGCAGTTTTCCACGCTGCGAGACACCAACTAGACTAGTTATTCTTGGCAGCTATGTTTTACATGTCTATTGTGACTAGCATGTCAAGTTTTTTCCTCACATCATTGAACAATGCACTGAAATTGTGGCTGATGAGAAATATCGGTGTCACTGGTTTTAGTCAGGTTGATGTTTAGAGGTTATGACGAATATTTTCCTCCAATAACAGTTCGTTGATGCGTTGTTTTTCGATTTAGGTAATTACAAAATTACATCGTATTACCAGTGGTGGCTCGTGGGCAAGTTGTACGGCACGTAGCGCCCAAACCAGAGATCAATAAAAAAATCATTTACTGTTTAAGAACTGTGTACCTTGTTGCGAGCGATTATTCATTATATAACATGAGTCATAATTATAAATAGTAATAAAAACGTCAGCGACCGTTTGACCGTTTGTTCAGTCGTAGACAGTTCCGTTCTGCCCGGTTGCAAAGGAACTTGCAACACCCAGTGATGTCACTCCTAATGGAGAAAAAGCATTGGAAGGTTCAGACAGCCAAAAGAGTTAGGCAGCGCCGTTAGACTTTTTAGGTTGCAGGCGGGCTGCAACCTCGGAAGTGTTCGGTTAAGATTAGCTCATTCCAAAGAGAAACATCACCTATCCTAGTTTGTTGACATTCACAGTGAAGAATGAATTGAGATTGGTTTGTTAATTAATAAACCGATAACTTGACATCCGTGTCTTAAATAAGTAAAAATAAAATAAAAAGTGCCAATATATTTCCTTCAATAGTATAAATTACAATGTATTAGGCACAATATATATATATATATATATATATATATATATATATATATATATATATATATTCTATAACAGCCCTTTAAGTTTGTATGATTACTATTTCTTTGCCTTAAAAAAAGTCACACTTTGAGATCTGCAACCCCCATTGGTTTTAGGCACCAGCCACGGCATATTACCCACTGTAAATGCTTCATTGTGAAGAATGCAAACACAAATTGTTAGCGGTAAGTTTTTCTCGTTTAAACAAGTGTTTCCTAAATACCATCCCAATATGGCACTACAATGAAGCAGGAAATTACAGCTGGTTGCGCTTTAGTGTCAGGTGCCTTGTACAAGAGGTCGTTACGTCAATACTTAACAACTTTAATATAAAAGTATATAAGTTTTATTTTATAAGCTAAATATTTACTTTTACAATAAGTTAATCAAATATTTCTTTCATTTTTATATTATTATTGTTGTAGTTTGAAACCGATTAAAATAAAGTACTGACAACAAAAATTACGAATAACAGGTAATATAACAAAAAATGTTTTAAAGTCAATTACTACTTAGGTAAAAAAAAAATTATATAAGTTACTTTTATTAAATAATTACAGTTAATGTAAATATATTGACATAACTTATGAGTTAAAACAGCTGTTATACCACATAATCTATAAAATAAAATCAGCTGTTTTATGAAATCACATGTTATCCCTTATTTTAAGACAAATGGGTAATATATTGCATACCCCTCCCTTTGTTTTTATCCCATATAATTCTAAAATTAATTCATTAAATGTAATTAAAGAATTAATGTTTTAAAAAAACTGTTTACCATACAAGTTTTAAAATCATTATTTGAGTGGTTGAATAAACAGTATGTTCTTATCAATTGAAAATTTGAACAAGATATATATAAAGATAGTTTGAACTAATAGATGGAATTGAAAAAAAAATAACCTTGGATTTGAAATAATAGAAGCCAGCTCCTTCCTAAAAAACGAGGAAAGGTACAAGATTTCATTTTGTCAGGAGTAATCTGATAACACAATATTTGACATCTTAAATAATATCCGATGGTTCTTATAAAGATTTTAATGAAATAGTCTTTGTTATTAGCTCTTGAAAATTTTCAAACGAGACTCTTCCTAATTTAAATCTCCTAGTAATAAATATTTCTCTTGAGAAAATAAATATTGTCTATATAGTTTGATCTAACACTTGGAGTTATTTTACAGAATATTTGTAGTCAAACTACACTCCAACATACGATTCGTTTAACCTTGACATGTTGCGGCCCTGTTATACTAACACGGTATTTCTGTCTGTTAGGTTGGCATTGCTGTAGCACGGGTTTAATATTGTCATGGTTATGGTTAGGTAAGGTCATATGAAATCTGCGTCAGCTGAAATGGCGGTAATAGTTTGGTAAACTTTGCGAAAACACTGTTTACATCTACATTGTTTTCCTATCGCGCTGTTTCGCTGACAAGACTTGATTGCTAGGATACACTCATTAAACGTGACATTTATTTGATCAACCGGGAGTTGATTTGAACACTTTACAATATATCTTCCAGATAAGAAGCAGAACAAAAGAATAGCTAGGATTCTTCTAAGTCTTCAGAACAAAAGGTAACGTGGTAAATTAGTGACGGGTCCTTTTATATCAACGTATACACGAAAGACCCGTACAACGAAATATGCGTACGCCAGGAATCTTGTGAACCTCATGACGTCAGAACATTGTGAGATTGGAAATATGCGTACAACATTTAGGCGAACACGGATCTTTTGAAATCATTGCGCTAGATATGAGTTTACCTCTGAGCTAATCATAGGTGTTGCTTAGTTTCTCAGGACTCAGGAGATCCTTTAAAAATTTACTTATTAAACTTGATTTCCATCATACGTTTGCCAGGCTTTGGAGTGGCAAAATGATAGAGATATATAGTTCTAACATTTTCGCATATTTTTAAATAAGCTTGTAGACCCGTATTTTTTAAAAAAATTTTTTAGAAATTTTAAATATTAATGTATATTACAACTTGAACATTTTATTTGATCTTACCATCTGATTTCTTTGGCCTAATGTAATTCATGTTTTTGATGTAGGGAAGAGATTAGTAAAAGTCACTTTTATATTCACCAAACCCAAAACACACTAAAGTGAAGATTAAATCGAACTTATCATCACGACTGTTAAAGTCAGTGTCCACTAGCCTACTGGCCCACTATTGGCAAAGTAGAACTTTTTTTGACTCATTTTGAATCGGAAATCTAAAAACTTGAAAGTTATTAGCAAATAGTTTAGTGAAGATGACCTACAGTGAAAACTGGAGTCTGGTTTGTACGCTTTTTTTCGCTCATCAAATTTACCACTTACTATCATCAATTAATTGCTATTGATTCCATATGTACGCCTATTTCGGTGTACGCATTTTTCGTGCCACCACATCAACACCAGTTTATACAGGGTAGAACTACAGTGGGAATATTTGAAATTTCACTTCACAAAACTGTTTGTTTAAATATGTACATACACATATAACTTACAAAAAATGTTAGTGAATACGTTTCCATGAATAATAATAATTTTTCCAAAGTACCAGTATTTGTATATATTTAAAAGCATGACGCCGATATTGATTTTGCCATATTATGAAACGACTAATTCAATCAAAGCTTAAAAACATGTAGGTTTACTTAAAATATTATGTCATCATAAACCGACTCATTTTAAAGTAAAACAAATTTTTTCAGGACAAATTAGGTTTTACTTTTTAATACAGTCATATAGAACAAACCGGTGGCGGTGGAACAAACAACCGAGGATAAACCGAAATGAACGTGTTATAAATTAGAGATGTTATTATTATTTACTCATTATGATTCAGTTTGATATCAATTAAATTATTTTGTTTTAATAATATTTTCAGCATATGTCTTAAAATATTGCTGAATAATAATAAAATTAATAAATAATGTAATCGCTATTTTTATAAACATGAGATCATAAAGAGTATTGTAAACAACTTATCGCCGGACTAGTGGAACTGATATTAAGTTTCGTAACATTTATATCACAACAAAAGTTTCCTAATATTTATAATATTCATTGTTTTGTGGAAAGTATAGAATCAATTTTAACCACTAAAACCTAATAAATTTGTTCGATCTCATAAAATCGTTAGATTTCAATATGCTCATACAAAACAATAAAGGGGTCTTTTCGTTTTAAAAACACCTTAGGATCAGCTGATTAAAAAAAAGACAAGATAAATTTTATTAAAAATAAAAGAAAAATTTTATATTAGTTAATTTTATAAAATAATTACAATTAAAATGAATAAAATAACATAACCTATGCGTTAAATCAGCTGTTTTACCACATAACCTATATGAAATCAGATGTTCTATGAAATCATATGTTATCCCTTATTAGAAGGAACTGAATAATCTTTCCTTCTTTGTGCAGCTTTGTTTCTTGATTTGCATCAGCTTAGCACTTCATCATTACTTCAGGCAATTACCAATCCCGAAGAGTAGAGTAACTGATACATTTACAGAGGCCACCAGGAGCAACTAGATTGTAACCAAATAGCTATTTTTTTTCAATTTCGTTTATCACCTTTTAATTTCACTATTCAAAACGTTAATAAAATTAACAATTAATCCAACATCACAACACAAGAATAACAATAAACAATAGTTAAAGTTATAAAATTATATCAGATTACTGTGTATTATTAGTTACTATTTCATTTTAAAGATTGTATTAGTATATTATGATTATTGTATTTGTAATAGCTCTAATATTATCACTTAATATAATTATAACAGTAAACGAATAACTAATATTACAAAATTATACCAGGGTATTCTGTAATATTAGTTATTATTTGATTATTGAATTGTGGTATTAGGTTTGTTCTCATCGTATTAAATGTATGGCTAGTATTGTCTCATACTATGTTAATACAGTGAACAAGTATCTAGTGTTATTTAACTTTACTCAAATCATAACGTCAACTAAACTCTTCTATATAATATTTAAATAAATTCCCTAGTTATTATTCTTCTTTCAAAGACACCCAGAGGAGCTATTTATCTAACCTAAATTAAAATTTGAAAACACCCATGAATAGGTGTACTTGAAGGTCCCTACTTTGTTCATCACCTGTACTCTTTAATCAACTAGCGCTGGCGTCTCCTCTCCATCGTCTCTGTTTTTGCATCTCCTGCATTTGTGTGGCAAATTGCACTCGGTTATGGACTAAGACCATGTTATCAGATGTAGTGTTTTAGGGGTGTAGAACTTTAAGCCAGTCACCTTTTGGTATGACAAGGGTAGCCAGGTAGTTTTTCGATCTGTGGACTTTAAGCCAGCCAGCCCCTTCTCTCTCTCACTCTCGGAGAAAGGGGAAGTGATATAAAGAGACGGAGGAGACTTTCCACTCCAGTGTGGTACACCAAGAGTTCAAGAGCGACTTGGTTTTAAAGTGGTTGGGCAGTGTTATTAATTTAATAAACGTTTGTTCCAAATCCCCTAACAAGCGATAATAACCTTAGTGAACTGTTCACTTTGATTTTTTTATTTGGTTAAATCAAAATTATAAAGGTATTTCAGTTTTTTCTTCTCAAGGCTTTTGACATCCGTCTCTCTACGTAATGCTAGTATTTCAGTAATGCTTATTTATGAGGCTACGACTGTGATTGCTAATAGCAGTTGGTTCGTGTACGCATGTGTGCGTTGTGATGGATAGTATACGTGGTTGAATGTCAAGAAAGAGTTAATACAGTAAACTCCCGATTATCCGTGGGCGGATTAACCGGTTTGCGGATTATCCGGGGTCTGCCATTGTTTTACAAATAACCAATTTTTGTTCCAATCAGATTCATGTGTTTAAATTTCCAAACGGTTAATTACGATGTAAATACATATAAGGCCTAATAGAAGTTAAGATGAAGGGAATAGATATGTAAATATGTACGTACTAATTTTTACATTGAAAGAGAAGCATCCCGACGCGAGCCACTGAAAAAAAGGGGTGAGCAGACTATTGTATATAAGAGACAATGACAAAATCCTTGGACGCCCGAAAACCTAATGTGTATCATAAGATTGTAAACAAATGTCAGCTAATCTCGGCTATAAATAGTCTAGGACGTGACATATACATTATCTATGTCTGTCATATACATTATCGATCCTTATGGCTTTGTGACACACGTGACACAAGTAGACACTGTGCTACAAAATGGTTCTCAAGAAACTTAGATCGCACATTAAAGCTAAATCAATGATCAACAAAAAAAACAGACGAAAGTGACAGATTTGTTTGTTAAAAAGTGAAAGTATTATGGGTAAAGGAAATTACGTATGTACATACATTCTTACTTTTGACAAATACTTATGTACGTATTGTAAATAGTTAGACATATAAATGTGCATGTTATAATCCGTCAAATAAATCGACATTTTAAATTATTTTCTGTATTTATTTTGTCCTCTGAAGATTATTTGTGAATTGCATTAATCTAATTCATTATTTGTGTAACTTATGGTATAATAATCGATTATCGATCGTTTTGCGTATTTTTTGTTCATAGCAGATTATCCGGGGAATTCGTTATCCGGCGTTGCCCGGCCACCCTATTCCACGGACAATCGGGAGTTTACTGTATATGCTTTTAATATTTATTCACTTGATTTGGCTAATAGTATAATACGTATCGTTTAACGAAAGGAAACAGAAGGGCTCCATAACAACTGAGTCGATTTAATATAACTATAGTAACTCTATTCCATACCTTACCCCTAGGTGGAAAGTTTTTCTCCCATATAAAACTAAAATTGATTAATTTAATTAAACTTATGAAATAATATTTGAAAAAAAACTGTATTAACATCAAGAGTGATATACTAGAAGTTTAAAAAATGTATTTGAACTCTAGTAGATGAATAAAAAGTATTTTATTAACGATTGAAAATTTGAACAAGATATGTATAGTGTTAATTAAAAGAAGGGATTAAAAAACACTCAACAAGTAAAATATACTAAAAATTCTTCTAAATGAAAAACAAACAATACTATAGAATAATAGATAGAAAATACAGTATTTGTAACAAATTATTTGGATGTTTATCCCATCAAACGGATAATTTTGATTTGTATTCTTGTATAGTAGGACTCGTGTCTTTGTGCTACCTGTATTTACCTCCCTCCGTCCGTCCCTCTCCCTCTCTGTCTGTCTCTCTCACTCTCTCTTGATGTCACGTTAGAGAAATTTCAGAATGCTTTCTATTCATAAGGTAACATATAAATTATAAAAAACCCTCAGCTACTAGGGAAATTAAAAAACAAAAACCTATAGACACTTTTCGTACACAGAAGGTTAGCATAATCAGAAGGTTACAACTAGAGGTTGAACTGACTTTGTTAGCAAAATGCTCATTAAAGTTATGTAATTATCAATTTTCGTTGTATCCGAGAGTTTTTGTAATTTATATTTTAATACACCATGTAATATATTTTATAATATAATATTTTAAATATTGTAGCAGGTTGACTTTAGTCGAGTTATGTCATATTGAAGCTCAGAGAATAGAAAACGTTAATTTGAAGGCAGGAAGAAGTGACCGAAAAGAGTAACACACGTATTTATATTGTTACTCGACAAAACGTCTGCCCCAGCTAAGGTTAAGTATTGCAAGTAGAAATGCTAAAGAGGGCACTGAAATCTGTTCCAACTCATTACGCTTTGGAGTGGTTTTTGTTTTAAAAATGTCCATTTTCCTAGTTTTGGGAATAATGTTTAAGAATAATTAGTGTCGATGAGAATATAAAGGAAATTCTTCATACTTTCTCTGTCAATAATTTTAGTCGAATTATTCCGTTAGAACAGGAGCCACAGAAAACAAAACCTATCTAAAGCTACGCTCCTTACATAACATTTGTATAGCGTTACTACCATCCCTTGAAATAACTTGAGAAGCATCCATATTATTAAATAATTAGTCAGTTTTTAAAATTTGCCTGCAAAATAACTGAGAGTTACAAGAAAACGTCAGCAGACGTATTCAAGGTCTACAACTCCTGCACCTCGCACTTGATCAAGTCTGGTTACTGTTGCACCCTCCAGGACCTTAACCTCTAAATTCTAAGAACGCTAAATAGGCTTTGGGATCACACGGCCACACCCTCTAACCTTCATAGTTTTAATATTTGACTGTGGTCGAAGTTTAAAGTGTCCGCAAAGATCAAAGAAATCTCTCTCCCTATCACCCTAGTCATCCTTTTTGAAAAACAAACTAAATGCATATTTTGAAATATAAGATTAAAAAATTCCCCCTCAAAATTCATTGCAAACTCAGTACAAACTCATGTGTTTCATAACATGATTTTCGAAGAAAAGCCTTGTTCCACATGGAAATTTTATGCTTCCAAATAGAACCGTTTATTGGCTCGTTCTATTATATCTGATATTGAGTTTCATAACCAAAGAAGTAAATTTTTGAAGGACTTACATTATATTAGCCTTATGGGGAAACACACATTTCCATATTAAAAAACTCAGAAAGTAAGATTTCTTAACATTTACAGGAATGTTATGTCTACAAGATTAAAGCGTCATGCTTGAATTATTAAGAGGAAATATAACTTAATTTGACCAAACATAAGTACAAAAGATTTAAATTATGAAGACAAAACTAAACCTAACCTATCAAATATAAGTACAGTTGTTTTTAATTATTAGAACAAAGCATAACTTGACCTGATCAAAATTAGGTAGAGATGCTTTGAGTTATTAGGACAAAACATAACTTGATCTGATCAAACATAGATAGAGATCCTTTGAATTATTAAGACGACATAACTTCCCTGACCAAACATAGGTAGAGATGCTTTGTATTATTATGAAAACTTAACTCGACCTGACCAAACATAAGTAGAGATACTTTGAATTATTAAGACAAAACATAACTTGACCTGACCAAACATAAATAAAGATCCTTTGAATTAATAAAACAAAATATAACTTAACCTGACCAAACGTAGGTAGTGATAGTTTCAATTATCAAGGCAAAACATAACTTTACCTAACCAAACATAAGTAGAGATACTTTGAATTATTAAGACAAAACATAACTTAACCTGATCAAACATAGGTAGAGATGCTTTATATTATTAAAAAAAACATAACTTTACCTGACCAAACATAAGTGGAGATGCTTTGTATTAATATCACAAAACATAACTACACCTGACCAAACATAGGTAGAGATGCTTTGAATTATTTAAACAAATAATACCTTAACCTGATCAAACATAGGTAGTGATACTTTGAATTATCAAGGCAAAACATAACTTGACCTGACCAAACTTTGGTAGTGATACTTTGAATTATCAAGGTAAAACATAACTTTACCTGACCAAACATAGTTAGTGATACTTTGAATTATCAAGGCAAAACATAACTTAACCTGGCCAAACATAAATAGGTAGTGATACTTTGAATTATCAAGGTAAAACATAACTTAACCTGGCCAAACATAAATAGGTAGTGATACTTTGAATTATCAAGGCAAAACATAACTTAACCTGACCAAACGTAGGTAGTGATACTTTGAATTATCAAGGCAAAACATAACTTAACCTGGCCAAACATAAATAGGTAGTGATACTTTGAATTATCAAGGCAAAACATAACTTAACCTGGCCAAACATAAATAGGTAGTGATACTTTGAATTATCAAGGTAAAACATAACTTAACCTGGCCAAACATAAATAGGTAGTGATACTTTGAATTATCAAGGCAAAACATAACTTAACCTGACCAAACGTAGGTAGTGATACTTTGAATTATCAAGGCAAAACATAACTTAACCTGGCCAAACATAGTTAGTGATACTTTGAATTATCAAGGCAAAACATAACTTAACCTGACCAAACGTAGGTAGTGATACTTTGAATTATCAAGGCAAAACATAACTTAACCTGACCAAACGTAGGTAGTGATACTTTGAATTATCAAGGCAAAACATAACTTTACCTGACCAAACATATATACAGATGCTTTGTATTTTTAAGAGAAAATATAGCAACTTGATTAAACATAGGTGCAGATGCTTTCAAATATTAAGGTAAAATATTACTTAAGCTGACCAAACATAGGCTGTGATGGTTTACAGTATTTAGACAAAATATAACTGGACAAACTTATTTATTTACTTTGATTTGTTGGTACCATAACATTCTTAGGATAATCTGATGTGACCAAACATAAGTACAGATTATTTTATTTAAGACAATACATAACTTGAAACTGAACGAGCATGTACACATGTACAGTTACTTTAAATTGTTATACCACAACATAACCAGACCTAACCAAACATAAATACAAATAGTTTTAATTAGTAGACAAAACATAATTTAACTTGAACAAACATATGTACAGTTTACTTTGAATTGTCACACCATAACTTAAAGTGACCTGCATACAGATAAGTTCAGATCATTTGAATTAGTAAGATAAAACATCACTCAATCTGAACAAACATAAGTAGACCAAAGTCAATTTTATTTGTTATACTATAAGAATCTGCTCTGACAGATACAGTACGCCCTGATCTTCCCTATAACCAATCATATGTACAACAGTTTAAATTGTTAAAGTATAACTTGATATGTTTGAGCAAAAGTATAGATATAACACATTTAATTTTTAAAGTATAACCTTATTTAACTAGTTATTTTGAATGGTTAAAACACATTTGCAACTTGACCAACACAAGGACAGTTTGTATTTTTTGAAAATAACCTAATCAAACACAAGTACAGTTTCTGTACTTTAGGTTGTTAAATATTATATGTAAACACATTTTTACATTTCCTAGTTTCTTGAGAAAATTATTTTTTTAAAGTGTAGTAGTATTAAAAAAAACTCATTTATTTACAGTCTAAACCAGGGGCCTCCAACCTTTTTTACTCAAGGGTCACATCGAAAACTTTTGGAGGAAATGCGGGCCTGCGATATTTCAGGGCAGAAAGTCTAGACCCCCCCCCCCATATACTCACGATGTTTTTTACAATCAAGAGCTCAATAGGCGGTTTTTAAGAATTTCTTGCATAAATTTTAACTTGTTTACAGCTAGTTTTACACTTATAGAGAAAACAAGTGGCAAGTGAGAGACGAGTACTGTGCATAAAAGGAAATGTATTACCAGATAAAATTTTTTTCAGTATGCTAACTTTCCGCGGGCCGGAAAAAATCTGTTCGCGGGCTGGCCGAGACCACGGCTCTAAACTCTTATTCTCACATTTATTTTCCCTCTATACTTACCCTTTGTTTTTCTTGTGCTTATCTTGTAGTGTTTACAGAGGTTATTTAGCTCATTAGGAAGTTGTTTATAATTTATTCAATTTATTTTAAAAATGAAAAATTATCAGCAACGTCTTTTGTACTTTACCCTACTTCCTCACACTATGACCTATGTTCTCAAACAGAGCCTCAAAAAGTGCGTACAGACTGTATGTTTTGAGCATCCATGAAATTACATTAGTCCTTTTAATTTATGTAAGGTAAATTTGAAATATTTTAAAACCGGCAGACGTTTTATATTTTCATAAATTCTCCAACCCACGTACTTATTGGCTTAAAGCCAATACTCCTTAAAAGTGGAAAACTGATGAGGTCATACTGTGACCCTGAAAACACTTGATTGAGGTCAATTATTAAGGTTGTTTGAATGAATGAAGAAAACGCATTATAAAAAGAAAGTATCTTGCTATGAGTAATAGCATGAAGGTTTTACTGTGTGTATTCGTAGTGCGGTGTAGATTAAGTGACCCTGCTGCAAATAATCCCTTTATTAGTACACACACCAGTTTGAAAGTTCTAAGAGTGGTGTTTTAAATCTATAACAAGCCCTTATGCAAAAACGAGGGATAGTGTAAGCACTCAGGCGCCAACGCAATTTTCCAGAAACTGCTTCTCAAATCTAGACTGAATATAATTTTCTACCCCTCTCCACCTGATTAGTAACTCTTGTACCGGCACACTGGCATTGTCCTTGGGTTAATGGTATCTAGACAAATCCGCACGGTACCACCATTCTCCTTTATCGGTGACTACTTCTTTATCTCCTCTATCGGAATATTGTATGAACCACTCACTCTTTTCAGTTCCTTCTATTAGTTCACACTCTCTTTATATTTATGTTTTTCAAATTTTCAATCGTTATTAAAGAACGTTTAATCATCCACTCAAGTTCAAATATATTTTTTAAACTTGTAGTGGATGGCACTAGATGTTAATACAGTTTTTTCAAATATTTCATTAACTAAATTTAATGAACTAATTTTAGTTTTATATGGGAGAAAACTTCACAAAAGGGGCAAGGTAGGCAATATTGTTATTTCGTCCCATTTGGCTTAAAATAAGAGATAACATATGATTTCATTAAACAGCTGATTTTATGTTATAGGTCCTGTATAAGAATAACTGTTTTAACGCATATGCTATGTTACTTTATTTACATTAATTGTAATTATTTATCAAAAACTAACTCATATAAAATTTTTCTTTGTGACCTAATTAGGAATTGACTTCAAAATATTTTTGTTTATATTACTTCTTATTACATTTAGTCCAAGCATACCTTCTAATTCTGCATCCACCTCATCCCTAAACTTTATCGCAATTAGCCAACCTTTTTGTTTATAAGGCCTGGTGTCTGATCCTGAATGCGTTCGTATAAGGCCTGGTCCTCATCGAAAGCATTCGTATATCTGGGAATTAATGTTGTTAACTTTTAACGTCTTCTGAATTAATATTTTCAAAATTGGCCGGTTTCCTACTTATCATTTCTAATTTGGGTTCTCTTCATTTTAAATTAAATTACAATGTAATAATACATCTGATATTTAATATTAAGCTGAATATTTAATATTAACATTAATTTCCTTAGTGTTTAGAAATTTTTCTTTTCTCTTGGTGGGATTCATTATTCTTAATATTAATTTGAGTTATTTGTTCCATAAAAATCATATTGCGCTTATTATTTATTAGGACGTTTATCCCTAAAATACGCAGTGTAATAGGGTTTTGTAAATTATGTCTTCCCTTAATGTTCTCAAGTTACTACAATGGGGAAGATTATACGTCTGGTGGCTTTAGACATATAGCTCCTTAAGTTCAGCATCACCCAGACCTCATTAGTTCCGAAAATATTATTATTATTAAGGTAAAACTCCTCTGAAATTGCATTGTGTTGACTGTTGGTGTCAATTAACGCGTTTAGGTTGGTTGTCCAATTTTTATTGCAAACTCAGGGCAGTTCTTTAAATTTATATAGGATTCATCGCACAACCTAACATGTCCCGCATTCCCTTAAACTTTGCGTTCCAAGTAGTGTTGTGTATTCACTCAGCTGATTGGGAGGCTCAATAGGTATAGGTCAAAATTTTATAAGCTGGAACTTGGATCTTAGGTAGAAATTGTGTATTAGTCGTCTATAAAACATCAGGCACTGTCGCCATCCATCATCGGGGCCATAAATTGCGGTCTACCTACTAGCACGCTTCCGCGAACGCCCCATTTTCAGTTTTTTTTACTATACATTAAAAAGTTTTAATATGTAACAAAACAATGAGTCAACCCTATGAGTCAAAGATAGTCCAAAGGTTGATGTTTTTGAAAAAGACCTACGAGCACTTCCACCCTCCCCTCGTTCTCGTCTCTCGATGAGAAACGCAGCCCCCAAGTACCAGCTTATAATATTTCACCTATAATTTTCCTACTACACTTCGTCTCATTATATACAATCAGTCCTTTATTGTTTGTTGTCTTACCGTGACCCATTATATCTCTGCATGACGCCTCGGCGTCCATATATAGTTACTATCCCTCGGTTGCATATTTCCGCTACGATTTTTCTTAATTGAAAGGTTCACCCCCTTTCATATCGTTTCGAATCTACATTTTGAATGATTGCAATGATGTTAATGAGTTGGTGCGATGATATTGGTGAGTATGCTCGACGGACACATCGGGGTGAAAGTGTCTCACTACCTTCCTCAGAATTTGGTCGTCCGTTAATCTGGGTTCCAAGTCAATTACAAAAAACAGATTAGACTCGACGTAATTAATCATACCCATCTTTCTGTAGGAATTGTACTTGCCGAATTCTAACGTGTCCTTAACTTTCTCTTGTACTATTTCGTTCCGGTACTTTACTTTAAATGTAGCTCTTAAAAATACTTAACAAAACCTTACAAAATCTTTACAAGCTTGACCACGTGAGTTCTGCATTAGCCAAATCTACCCATATCTCTTTGCAAAATTTTTCATGTGTAAAGTTAGTTCGTCTAAAAACGCAATTAGTATCTTGTTTATTTCCTGAAAATGACAAATTTAAATTTATTAGTGCAACCGTACTCATGCCCCTACGGTTATCCATTGATTTTAACTGCTCCTTTAAGTTTTAAATATTTTCATCAAATACCGAAACTTTGGCTCCAATTCGCCGATTTTAGTAACATTATCGGAGCTATACTGGCGTATTGGGACTCCTCCTGTTGCTTGTTATATCGGCTCAAAAATACTTCTTAAATAAAACTCACAAATTAAACAAAGCTGTTTTAATCATACATCTAAAATTTTGTTGCAAACAATAATAACGAATACAGTTTTCCTCTACAAGTACTCTTCTCTTCTTCAAGTTACTTTATAAAAATTAGAGCCACGATATGTTTTAAATTTATTGATATAAATATTAACAATAAAATATAAAATGTCCGGGCCTTGTATAAGTCTTAGTTTTGTATATTGGATTATCTGTTAGTCCATTTAATTCAGTGCTACTGCTGCTTTAGTAAACTACCCACTCCCTCTCCCGAATATTCCTTGTGTTAACCAAGCCATCTCCCCGAATGCACATCTATTGTACGCTCGGCTCTTTCGGGTTTTCCTCGGTAGTCGGTAACGGCCACGTCTAAAGTAGTAACATAAAGTAGAAGGCTATTACGAAATTATTGACAATATTTTTGGCTACTTAATAGGACGATTATCGTCATTTGGTAACTTGGGGTTTCCCGCTCAAGGCGTTTTCTGAAGCCAAACTCTTCTTTGAGAATTAATTGTCCCAGATTCATAACATTTATCCCATTTCTGACAAACAAGAACTTGAAAATTAACTGATTGTGATAAATGGAACTGATACTTTCCAAGACAAATATCTTTGAAAGTTAATAGGCTTTTACAGGAAGAGCATTTACAGAATGCTTTTTATGAAGTATTTGGCTTAGTTAAGCTTATCTGCACAACATCGGCAACTAATACATCGGTGGGGAGACTTATTGTGGAACTTGGAAGAGATCGACGCTAGAAGAAGAGCGGATAAGTACTGAAATGAATCCCTTGGACAAATCGGAGTTGGTAAAGGCTTTTACAAAACTGTAATTCAGAAGTTCGCTTTCAAAAGTCGAAGAATCGAGTTCATGTACAAATAAGTTACTACTTATTTGAATCGAGTTATAAGTTACTTTAATTTCGTGTAATACTTTCGTTTTAAAATGTAATACGAAAAAATTAAATATACTATATGTATATGTATATATATGGCAACTATAGTCAAATATTATTTAAAATGTAATTTATACATACATTCAGTTAGACGCTTCATATTTATAACAATCAAACTGCAGAATTATCATTGTATTTTTTTTTAAATATAATGAAATTTTCGACCAGCAGACTGGGGTTCTGTGTCAGAGATGTTTGGGTTAATTTATCACACATTGCCACTACTGTGGGTATGTGTATATATATATATATATATATATATGTGTGTGTGTGTGTGTGTGTGTGTGTGTGTGTATTTAATAAATAAATATTATCATAAAAAACGTCATTGACAAACTTATATATATATATATATATATATATATAAACACACACACACACACACACACACACACACACACACACACACTTTCACTATATGTTCTTAAACAAGAATCTTACTTGGTATTTATGCGAGTTAACTTTCAAAGATTGATAGTATCTTCATTATCGAGCATCACTGACCGGGGGTTGTAGTAGACTGCGAGCTGCTGAACCCTCCGGTCAGTGATGCTCGATAATGGAGATACTATCAATCTTTGAAGTTAACTCGCATAAATACCAAGTAAGACTCTTGTTTAAGTACATATAGTGAAAGTGATAAGTAAATACAAGAAAACAGTTTTGCAAATTTAGAAATATATATATATATATATATATATGTGTGTGTATGTATATGTGTGTGTGTGTGTGTATGTGTATAAATAAGTTAACATTTATACGTTAAAGTTTATCTTATAGATTAAAGAACAGTTTACAGTTTATAAGTTAAAGTAAATATTATAGGTTAAAGTGCAGTTTAAATGTTTAATTGCAGCTTTATAGGTCAAAATACAGTTCATAGATTAAAGTACAGTTCATAGGTTAAAGTACAGTATATAAGTTAAAGTACAGCTTTATAGGTTGAAGTGCAGTTTAAAGGATAAAGTACAGTTTATAAGTTAAAGTACAGCTTTATAGGTTGAAGTGCAGTTTAAAGGATAAAGTACAGTTTATAAGTTAAAGTACAGCTTTATAGGTTGAAGTGCAGTTTAAAGGATAAAGTACAGTTTATAAGTTAAAGTACAGCTTTATAGGTTGAAGTGCAGTTTAAAGGATAAAGTACAGTTTATAAGTTAAAGTACAGCTTTATAGGTTGAAGTGCAGTTTAAAGGATAAAGTACAGTTTATATGTTAAAGTACAGCTTTATAGATTGAAGTGCAGTTTAAAGGATAAAGTACAGTTTATAAGTTAAAGTACAGCTTTATAGGTTGAAGTGCAGTTTAAAGGATAAAGTACAGTTTATAAGTTAAAGTACAGCTTTATAGGTTGAAGTGCAGTATAAAGGATAAAGTACAGTTTATAAGTCAAGGTACAGCTTATAAGTTAAAGTACAGCTTATAAGCTGGAGTACAGTTTTTCTGTAGAAACTACCGCTTTACAGTTTTATAACTATAAAATCTGTCGAAAATTATGAGGGTCGCATTACGCTAGTATAATATATTCTTGAAGTTTTTAGAATAGTGACAAATTCGTTTTCCAATGGTTTTCCTAAAGTGGCTCGTTCGTTAGCCAGTGGTGGGAGCCGACAGTGTGAAGGGAAATAGAAATCTTCATGTAGAGTAAAAGTGAAAGTGACCCGAATAGAAAAACTCTTGCGTTCCGGCCTTCACTCTCATTTTATCTGGGTATTTTTGGATCACTAGTGTTTCATGCGTAATTTATTTCGACGTTCATATTAGCTTGAATTTCGTTAACTGGAAAATTAGCCAATTAAACTTTCTACTAGTACAGTTTTGTAAAAATGCGCGGATGTTAACGTTCTGCAAGTGGTTATAAATTATCGAAGATTAATACATTTTTTTTATTACAATAACTTCATTTCATTCGTCAGGAAAAACAATTTGGACGTTAACAAAGAAGTCAAATTAACTTACTAGGGCTATTAACTGTTGATTGTCTTACGGTCCCAGCCGCAGCAGCTGATATTCTAAGGGGCAAACGCAATTAATCATTCCTCTGTGACTCAAAATATCAGTTTAATTTCATTTGATACGATTGGTAGAGGAAAGCGCCGTTGGCTAATTGTAGGCGATTAGAAGGTACCTTTGAATAATGGGGATATTTCCTGTTACCCTTAGACGCAAGTTACACTGAAGTAAGTTAATATGTAAAACCGTTCTGCTGTAGGTGTAACTACTAAAACGTTCAATATGTTTCCTTATGTTTACAAACATATCAGCCAATGACTTACGCGTAGTTACATTCTCATGCTAAAAGTTAATTTATTAATAACTTTTTCTCATAGTTGTAGCTATGAAATTCTATGGAACGGGATTGCAGAATCGTTGCCAAGAAGTTAGAAATGGCATTACGATTCATAGTAAACTTACTCATAATATTTTATTCATGTCGATAGTAAAAGTTTATTTAATTGTTTACGCATATAATTTTTAATCTTGAAAACAAGGTTTATATTTCGCATGATGCCGGGAACATATCAGTCATTTGTTCTGTAGGTAAGTCGATGGTAAGTCACGATGAGTGGATGTGAGAGCTAATCCTGTTTACCTACTTTGTCTATGTTAGTTTCTCAAAAACTGTTAATCTCTTTAAAGTGGAAAATTTTCAGCATGCAATACCAATATTCATTAACAGAGTTCATTCATCAATTATACGTCAGTTTATTCATTAACAATAATATTCAATAAAATTTATATAAATTCTATTATATATTCTATATAAATTCTATATTTATATATTCTTGTAATTGAATAACCTGTGTTGTTTTAAAATATATATATATATATATATATATATATATATTCTATAAACCTTGAAAATGAGAGCACGGTAATTGATAAGCTCTCGAATGTCGACTGGCAAATATACCAAGTAAGATTCTTGTTTAAGTATATTAAAGTGTAAATATTTTATATATATATATATATATATATATATATATATATATATATATATATATATATATCAAAATACAAATACAAGAATTATAATTGAATTTACAATTCAAAGCTTTTCGTTGGCTAACAGTACCAACATCATCAGGAATATTAAACAGGTTTAATATTCCTGATGATGTTGGTACTGTTAGCCAACGAAAAGCTTTGAATTGTAAATTCAATTATGATTCTTGTATTTTTATTTTGACTTAGTTCTTTATTAATACACAAGAATACATATTGCGATATATATATATATATATATATATATATATATATATATGTGTGTGTGTGTGTGTGTGTGTGTGTGTGTGTGTCTTCTATAAACCTTGAAAATGAGAGCACGGTAATTGATAAGCTCTCGAATGTCGACTAGCTAGTATACTAGCAAATATACCAAGTAAGATTCTTGTTTAAGTACATTAAAGTGTAAATTTTATATATATACATAAAGTAAGATTCTTGTTTAAGTACATATAGTAAAAGTGATAAGTGAATACAAGAAAACAGTGTGTGTGTATATATATATATATTCGCAGGCCTACATATTATAGTAGCAATGTGTTTGTATTCATGTATCACTTTCAATATAATGTACTTAATGAAGAATCTAACTTGATATTTTTTGCCAGTCAACTTCCAATTAAAGTTAGTCTTTTGCTCTCATTCCCAAGCATTAGACTGCGTTTCTCTTCAAGAAATTTTGGTAGTGAGGCTTTTAGTTAACACTTAGTAGAACGGTAGTGTTTTACCTTATCTTTTGACTGCACTGCTCAATGTTGGGCTTGATTGTCTATAAAGTGGAGTAATTTGCCATTTTAAAGTTTTATTTTAAATATTTCGTTTTATTATTATTTTAATGCTTATAAAGTTGCTATTGTATGTTTCCTTTTATTGTGAGGTATCTATTATTATTGTTCATGGCACACGTAGCTAGGTTTGGGTGTTGAATGGTTTATTGTATGCTTTAAGGTCATCTTTAACAACTGCCTTCTATTTATTTGTATTTTAATGTTTATAAAGTTGCTATTGTGTGTTTCCTTTTATTGTGAGGTATCTATTATTATTGTTAATGGCGCGCGTAGCTAGGTTTGGGTGTTGAATGGTTTATTGTATGCTTTAAGGTCATCTTTAACAACTGCCTTCTATTTATAATTATTTTAATGTTTATAAAGTTGCTATTGTATGTTTCTTTTTATTGTGAAGTATCTATTATTATTGTTCATGGCGCGTAGCTAGGTTTGGGTGTTAAATAGATTAATGTATGCTTTAAGGTCATATTTAACAACTGCCTTCTATTTATAATTATTTTAATGTTTATAAAGTTGCTATTGTATGTTTCTTTTTATTGTGAAGTATCTATTATTATTGTTCATGGCGCGTAGCTAGGTTTGGGTGTTAAATAGATTAATGTATGCTTTAAGGTCATATTTAACAACTGCCTTCTATTTATTATTATTTTAATGATTATAAAGTTGCAATTGTATGTTTCTTTTTATTGTGAGGTATCTATTATTATTGTTCATGGCGCGTAGCTAGGTTTGGGTGTTAAATAGATTAATGTATGCTTTAAGGTCATATTTAACAACTGCCTTCTATTTATTATTATTTTAATGATTATAAAGTTGCAATTGTATGTTTCTTTTTATTGTGAGGTATCTATTATTATTGTTCATGGCACACGTAGCTAGGTTTGGGTGTTGAATGGTTTATTGTATGCTTTAAGGTCATCTTTAACAACTGCCTCCTATTTATTATTATTTTAATGATTATAAAGTTGCAATTGTATGTTTCTTTTTATTGTGAGGTATCTATTGCTATTGTTCATGGCACACGTAGCTAGGTTTGGGTGTTAAATAGTTTAATGTATGCTTTAAGGTCATATTTAACAACTGCCTCCTATTTATTATTATTTTAATGATTATAAAGTTGCAATTGTATGTTTCTTTTTATTGTGAGGTATCTATTATTATTGCTCATGGCGCGTAGCTAGGTTTGGGTGTTGAATGGTTTATTGTATGCTTTAAGGTCATCTTTAACAACTGCCTTCTATTTATAATTATTGTAATGTTTATAAAGTTGCTATTGTATGTTTCTTTTTATTGTGAGGTATCTATTATTATTGTTCATGGCGCGTAGCTAGGTTTGGGTGTTGAATGGTTTATTGTATGCTTTAAGGTCATCTTTAACAGCTACCTTCTATTTATTATTTTTGTTTGCCAATGTAACAAATCAAAAGCTGTGACTAAAAGCTTTAAATTGGAAAAAAAGCTAAGACGACCCAGTGCCAACAAACAAGACAGGATTGGGAGTTTCATCCACTTGACCAAATATACCACTTATGGTCTGTATTCTTTTTGTAACTACAATATTATTTATAATTTGTTATATAGGTATACGTTTGTTTAAAATAACCATGACCATTTCCCCTTCGCTTAATTTAGTCATGCCTTTTATAACACATTAGCGTCGACAGAAACCAAATATTTTTAATGGAATTTCTCTCAACTCGTATACCATGGGATATTCTAATCAACAGTTTGGGTAAGAAGGCAGTGAACTAAGGACATAGTGGTTCTGCCAGGGAAGATTCCTTCCTCTGCCTTTCACAGCCTCTTGTATAGCTTATTCTCTCACAGATGATAATAGCCTATCGATCTATGTATTTTCGCTTTAAAACGCAATGCTTCAATGCAATATTACTTTAAGCATTGATTAGTATGAGAAGGAAAAGGCAATAAAATTAATTATAAAAATGAGTTTATACTCCTTTATATACTGTATCCAAATGGGCAACTTGAATAAATTTATTTAAAACTTGATTCAAATTACTTATGTACTGAAGTGTTTTACAGTACAGGTAGTTTCAAAAGTGACTAGGACAAACAGAATTTTACGGAAATTTATATCAATACAATTTACTATGGTAAGTGTACTTTTGAAGGGTGGTATTACAATAATATTATACGCCTTTGGTTTTAAAGTTTGATATATTTGTTTTGACATTATTTGATTGCATTACATATTTACAAAGTTTAACAGAAGTTGAAAAAATCTAATTACATTTTTTTTTTTGAAGTTTGTATTTAAATAGTTATTATTTCCCTAGAACAACTTTTCTGACGTGTTGGCACCTGTTCTAATTGTGTAATAAGCTATCTGTTCGTAACAAAGCGACAAGGTAAATATTGCTGGCAAGGTTAACGTCGATAAGTAATGTGTGGCTTAATTAATGGCAGTCACAGCCATCAGAATTTATGACTTTTGTCAACGTTGACTTCATTTGTTAATGATCAACATACCTTCTTAATTTAAGCTCTCGTGTAACTTGAAATAATTACAAGTATAGCCTACATAGAGTATGTGTAGCCACTACATCTCGCCTCCACGACTATAACCCTGCTCGGCACGCGCGGTTTTCTATCATTGCAACACGCAACACGAGCTCTCTTCTATAACTTTCCACTAATCCCATTATCACAGATAGTTTGACTCGTGTTTGTACTTGCGCGCTTCCCTAGTTCTGTTTCTTGGGCAATCAATGTGATGTTTGTCAGCTTCACGAACGTGTTCATCAATGAGGCGGCAGTTTTGTAACACGGTATTGTCTAATCGAGTTTTAGGTTATGTATAGACTGAACCGTTTAATTTCCGTCTCTGACGTGAGGTGAACAATCTGTCGGCATTTCTGTAGAATCGCTACATTGGTTGGATTGGAAATTAGCGCTTTCTCGTCATCGCCACTGTATACACACAGTTGTTATTATAGTTGGAAGAGTTGACGATAAACATATCATTACCGTACTTCATGTACATCTAACAAATGTTAAAATCGCTTTCATTACAACCCACTTAAAAAAATGCCAATCATGATGGTGTTCAATACAAAATTATATTATTCAGTTAAATATAATATAACTAAAAGAATTCAAAATAAGAATTATTATTCTAAACAAATTACACTGATAGATCACATTTTATAAAATAAGATTCAATATATCTAAGAACCTTTGTATATTCGCAAATTTATTTGTGCCATCTTTTATAATAAATGAGACATAATATTTAATTATTGTGTCTTTTTTGAGACTTATTAGTTATCAGAAAAATTACCTGTTCCTGTAATTCTGTATTAACCTAGAACAAATTTAGTGTAGGAAAATCCGATACCATGAAGGTTCAAAGAACTATAGCACAACAGAGATTTGCCTCTGTTGTCAACCCTCGTCAAACCATGTTAAGCCGATCGATAGCTACTGGCTGTTGCAACCTCCTCAAAGCAAGTAAGAAATTTCCAGGTTAGTTTTACTAAGGAACCCGCAGTCCGGATACAGTTTATGGCACACTGTGATGACAGAACGGTATTTAACTTTCAGTTCTGTTTAGAAAAAACTACCGGCACTTTCAGAGTTGTTTAAACGAACATCTATTTGCAATTCTGCTTTTAAAGCTTTTCAGGTTGTTATCCAAAGCATGCCGTGTTGTGGAAAAAATTCCCAAACATTATTCAGTAGTATCAAAGGTTTTATAAAAGGTTTATAGGATTCTTTACTTTTGGTGTCCTGTAAATCCCTACCACTGAAAATCCCTACCACTGAAAGTCGGTCCCACTGCGGCATTTCTGAGAACAGCCAGGGCGAGTTATTTTGGGAATACCTACTAGTACCTGGCCGATTTCTGCGCTCCAAGATGTGTTTCCATCGGTTATTATCCACGGATACTATTTCCATATGAAAAATGTCTCTGGAGGAAAATTCAAGATATGGGACTTGTACGTGAGTACAAATGAGGAAGTACAGATGCGAGTTCGAATGTGCGCTGCACTTGCTTTCCTTTGGATGTTTTCCTGAAGATGTATTGGATGGCTGGCTCGAGATACACTCTGGAGCACTTGATGTAACCAAACTTGCTGAATTCTTTGATTACTTTGTTGAAAGATGGTTGGAAAATTCTGAAATTCCGATCGATCTTTGGAGCTGCTACAAGAGGTGCCATGGAACTACCAACGCCGTTGAAGGCTGGCACAACAAGATTAATAACGTTCTTGGGAAACCAAATCAAAAAATCAAAGATGTGATCGACTGCACGAAAAAAGAAGCGAAAAATTCAGCGTGTGCATTGATGAGGTTGGAGTTGCACATGGAATGCAAACGAAGGAAAACAAAGTACATGAAATTTGACGAAAGACTGAAAAAAACAGTAGAAAAGTATGAAGAAGATGGTGTCATCAGGGCTTATATAAAAACTATCTCACACCTCCAAAAACTAGAGTAGTTTGTTGAACTCAAAACCAAAACCAAAATGAAAGAAAATAAATAAATAAAAAAATTAATAAAATGAAAATTTTTAAAAAAATAACGATACTTTAAACTTATTTTAAACACGCCTAACTGACAGTCCAAAGCCTGGATAAAGTGTGATGGGAATCGCTTTATTAATTTATTATATTATAAACATTTAATACGAAGTTAAGAACTGAAAAACTGCGCATCGCTGGTTGTGCGGTCACTCATGGGGCAGGTAGCAAGTAGCCAGCCAGTATTCATTGTTACGGCGAACTTTAGAGTGGGACGGATTTTCACAAATTTCTTAGTGGGGCCGATTTTCACTGGTACGGATAAACCCTCACTCTTTACTTTTACTAGGTAGGCTATAGTTTAAACAAAGTTGGAAGAGAAATATAAGATTCTAATACAAATGTTGCACAGAATTACTTCATAACAATTTACTAAGGAACTAAAGAAGGGGTTGGAGTGAGATAGTGAAATAGAAAGGTACATAGATAGATAGATAGATAGAGATAGATAAATAGATAGAGATAGATAGATTGATAGATAGAGAAAGATAGATAGAGAAAGATAGATGGATAGAGATAGATAGATAGATAGATAGATAGAGATAGATAGATAGATATAGATAGAGACAGATAGAAAGATAGATATAGATAGAGATAGATAGATAGATAGAGATAGATAAATAGATAGAGATAGATAGATAGATAGATAGAGATAGATAAATAGATAGAGATAGATAGATTGATAGATAGAGAAAGATAGATAGATAGATAGAGAAAGATAGATGGATAGAGATAGATAGATAGATAGATAGATAGAGATTGATAGATAGAGATAGATAGATAGATATAGATAGAGACAGATAGAAAGATAGATATAGATAGAGATAGATAGATAGATAGAGATAGACAGATAGATAGATAGAGATGGATAGATAGATAGATAGATAGATAGATAGACAGAGAGAGAGAGAGAGAGAGAGAAAGAGAGGTGGGGGTTCAAAAATAACTAATAAACATTATGCTAGCAGTATTTTGTTCAGCTAAAACTTCAAGCAAAAATTCACCCAGAAGAATAATAAGATATAAATTATTGCGTCAGCTCTACAGATTGTGATGCGTGATCAGTTAAGTAGATAGCGCCAAGTGTAGGTGTGTTGGAAACACCGTTAATCCCCGTCCGTTACCGACGCGGCCTTGCACAGGAACACGGTTAACTGTACCCACTGGATACACACATTTTATAGTGCTGATTGTTACATTGGCCTAGACAAAATTCCAAAGTTTAAAATTTCTAATTTAATTAATTCGGCTTTAACTTTCTTTTCCGCTTCTTATCTGTGCGTACACAAATGTTTCTGACATGCGTCTGTATTAATTAACTGTAAAATTCTCAAGGTCGGATTATCCTCGAGAAAGCACTACAGACATGATAATGAATACTTAATACTATTTAAAGTCAATTCCAGTTTTTTCAGAAATAAACCACAAATTTAGATGGCTTTTATAGCGTAGGCCTATATGTAAGTTTTGATGAAGAAATATAGTTACAATTGAATTGAATTCAATTGAATATATAGTTCTTACTAACAATTATTAAAATTACTTTTCCGATTTAACTATTATTTTGTAAAAAATGATCTTTTATTTGTTAAATTTCTTGAGCACTGAGGACTAATTTTAACTAAATAAATAGAAACCCACTAAGCACAATAAAAAAATCATTCATTTTACTAAATATTACTTTTAGTAAAAATTAAGTAATTTTTAGATAAATAAAAGATTTTTATATTGTGGTTAGTGGGTTTGTACTTATTTAGTTGAACTCTTATTATTTCATATTAAGTTGAATATGACCTATTATAGGCAATAAAATTTAAAATAAGTTGGTTATTTTTACAACATAGCATTACGTTTCGATTCAAATACTATTTTTATGAATCACCTGTAGTTTAAGAAAAGCTATTTTTTTCTGTTTTCACTCGTAAATTTAATATATTATAGCCCCATTAAATTTAGAATGGTAAGGTAGAATAGACTATTTAAGAGTGACTATTTAGGAGCATGTCACCGTGACGTCACCGGAACTGATTGTTTCCGAAACTGGCTTTACAGTTAGTGAAACGACTGTACATACATTTCATTCCACAAATCACCTTTTCATTTTTCTCCCCTGAGAGATGTAAACGGGGTAGCGACAGCTGTATTACATGGTGGTGGCGGCGGTTAACCGTTCTCCCCCTTACCAGCTATGGAAAATACCTTTTTAATTTTAATTTTACATTGTACAACAATTTATATTTCATAACAAGTGAAAGGGCCGGCTAACAGTAAGGGGATTCGTGGCCCAGTTATCAGATAAGTGAGGCGATTAAGATAAATGGGCCATTTGCTGAAACAAAGCGGAAGGCAGACAGGAAGGGAGTTTGTAGAAAGTTCGGTCTGAAGTGAAGGGCATGACCTTGGTCTCGAGCAAAAATACTTTCGGACATTGTACGTTAGATTATGCATAATCAGGTAAAACTATGCGTGTTTTTAATAATTTTATAAACATACGAAAATAATGTTTTTCAATGTCATTTTTTCATGAAGATGCTTGTATACACGTCAAGTTATACCACATTATGTAAAATTCTGCTTACTATTCACTGGTTGTATTTTGTGTGTGTGTAATTTTAAGTTTTTTAAATTTAATTTTATATTGTAATTGAAGCCTCGAAAGCTTGACACTCTACTAGGTAGATCTAATTTTTACTTTGGTATCCTAAGGAATTGTAAATAGCCTTCATACTATTGGAGCTATAGTAACCATATTTTTATTAGTCGAAATCGGGACAACATAAATTTGAATATAGTAGAATGCAAGAAACACTTGGAATAAATTTTAAAAGGATTAAAGTTATTAAAATTGTATCCATTATATTTAAATTTAATAATATATGACATCATATATTATAAATATAAGTATCCCTAAAAGTGGTATTTTTTGGCTCCTCAACAAAATTTCTAAGATTTATAAATATCTGTTTAGATTTATTTATTTATTGAAATTTTATATTTGGCAAAGAAATCACAATTTACTGTATTGGAGTATTGCCAAACTTCATTGCACAACAATGATTTTATACTACTCAGACAAAAAATTGCGAGCACCAGTGAAAATTAAAATCCACGTAAAATTCGGGACAAATACTTTACGAGACTCCAGGAGATAACTTTAAAAATCGGGACTGTCCTGATTTTCCCGGAAGTCATGGTCACCATAGACCTATAGGCTACTAACAGCAGGATAAACAAATAATGTATTTATTAATTTGTAGTGTTATTCTAAAGTTGCCGCTTTCTTCAGATGAAACAGCTTCAATTTAAAATTATTGATTTGATTTCATCTCAACAAGATAATATATCCATAACTTGTGGCCATTTTGTCTATAGAGATCGATTATGAAGGCTTCTGAATTTATTAACCTTACCAGTATTAAGGGAAACGGGATTGATTGGGTCTCCATGCAAATTAAGATGTCTTATTTGTTCAAAGATTCATTGGAACCAATAACTCGGTCGTGATATGAAACTGTTACGTTTCCGATTGTTTCAATGCGTTTTCATATTTCGAATTGTGTTCCTTGCCTGACTTTAATTTCACACACACATAATTTACACATTTGGAAAACTATAAACAATGGGTTTTTGAAATTTTTTAAATTTTATTTTGATTTTTTTATAACTATAACTGGAGACTTGCGTATCATTCCAGAGGCATAAACATCAAGTTTGTCAATATTTATGTGTCTGAATGTCTTATTGCTTTTCTCCCTCCGGACGTCACAGGAGTACCTACAGTTTTTCGGTATTTTATTCTACGGGTCCCTTATAAGATTACTACCATGGCTGTTTTTTAAGTGTAACTTACATCGTAGCATATAAAAATAAATTTACATAAAATTTTGACCGAGTATAGCGTCATCGCTAAGGAGTTCTAACGAGAACGCATTTCTCCTTCTCCAGATCTTTAAAGCTTTTATACGCGCAATCAATGATCTTTCTCTCCCTATCAAATTGCTGAGATAGTTTTCATCTTCACTTAGACGTTTTTGTGTTTATGTTTAAATGATTTTATAATATAATTCCTGGATACAAGAAAATATCATATAATTTACTTACATTATTAGATAACTAAATTATTAATTATCCATCAATTAATAAAATAAATTTAATTACTATGGACAAATATATTTATAACTCATATACTAACTTAAATATTGTAGGAAATAATAAATTTGAAAAATATTGTTTTATTGTTTTTGGAATTTATTTATCCTATAATTTTATCACAGGTTTTTAGTTATAAAAACAAAATAATTCTAGGTCAAGCACAATATTTCAAATATTTTCAACGTTATCCAGTAATACAAAACTGGTCATATTCTAGTCAAAACAGGGATTTGGTTTGCAATGGAAGGTTAGCGGAAATTTTCAAAAGAACGTGATGCGATCTTGACTGCTTATTTTCGGCTGGTAGATGACAGAGTCTAGGGTACAGTACAAACATAAATAGAAAAGATAAGATTGCCAAAATTTAAAAAAATTATAAATTTATAACAAAATTTAAAACTGAAAATTGATTTAGTTTTCAGTATATACTACTATAGCTAGTGCTTTTCAGGACGTACGTATCGGTCTGTCAGCAGAGAGCTTTGCGATTATCTGATATCTTAAAGGACACAAATGACTGTCCAACGCGCACAAGCCTAGCGATTTTTCTTATAGTGAATCTAATATAATTCCAATTTAACCAACGTAATCCAGCCTCATACGTTTAGCATCAAGTACAATTTAAAGAAAATCTATGTGTACTTCAGTATCCGAATAATTGCGTTAGGAAACTTTTTTTCTATCCAAACTTTTGAGATAGTCACAAACATATAATTGGTTGGGGGCATATATCTAAATCTAACTCGTTTTGTTTTGCATAAAGTACTGAAACAGCTATGAAATGTATTAAATTAGTCCAAGACGTATTTGGTTTCAATACAACTGACCATTGGTTTCTTAGAGAATTAAAGTGAAACCAGTTATAAAACGTTTATACTCCAAAACTCTACCATGTTCTTTTTAAAACACCCAGTAAAAGTATCTTTGGAAATTGTAAACGGGGTAGCTCTCTTATTTGGTCCCTTATTCAATCAAAATTTCGCTTTGTTTTTTTCAAAAACCAGAGAGCGTTAGGCAAAAATACATATCTCCAACTGCTCTACTATTATTATTAACACTTTGCTATATCCATAAAAGGAAAAGAGCTACGACCAAAAAATTTTAATTTTATAATTTCTTACTAAATTTATTTTTATAGATTGAAAATGCTATTAAAATAACAATAAAAAGATACAAAAACTAAATTGTCGTGAAAAGTGTAATGTAAATATTTTAGATTTGTAAAATAAAATTATTTTTATTAATAAAATTACTAAGAAATCGATTCCTAATATATACTTATAAAAGACTTTAATAGTTTAACTCTCCTAAGGTGTATATTGTATATTATAGTGTCCTGCAACGTAGAACGCATACAAATACTGAATGTGATCTAACTTATTTATTATTGTAATTATACTTTTTTAAACTTAGAAATAACAATTCATCATATATGAAAATTTTAATTGTAAATTGTACTAAGTAGACCACACTAAACGAACTTGTAAATAAATAAGAGTACAGTTTAGTTTTACCCGTTTAAAAGTAAGCATACACATTTTAGATAAAGATGTAAATATCTTCTAATTGCCTTTCCGTAAGAAGTTTCACTTCAAAAACGTTTGGATTTTTTAAAACATAAAACCTGTTTGCTGGATGTAGGCTGTAATCATTAGTTGCAATTTTTTACGAAATTATTTCTATAACATTTTCTTGTTCAACTTGAGATACAGTTACGCCTTTAGTAGAGGCTCTTGTGAAGGGGAGCTAAAAGGTCACGCAGAAATTACTTCGGCATACTTTAGCAAGGCAAAAGGTATCAAGGTAAAAGGTTTTATCAATGTCTGCTCTCTATCTGCGCTAAATTCCATCCTTTCTTCAACCATATAAAGGATTTTCTCGCTTAATATTCTGGCATTTCCATTGAGGGACATTAAGAACATCATCAAAATTAGTAGAACTTATATTGAATTGTACTTGAAGACAGGCGACAAGTTGTGCACCTCTTTACTTTCCTCGATCGTCTTCAATGTCGGGACTACTGATATAAAGTTTGTTCTCCAGGAATGACTCCATACTTTGTGTAAAGGTTCTGGTAGCAGACAAGAGTGTGTCGCAGGGCTTAGAGCATGGGGCTTCACTGTAATCATCCCGAGATTTGTTGGTTCGTCTAAATCGCTCCCAGAAACATATGGTCGAGGTCTCATCGCGTACTTACAGTTTATCAATCTCAGTTTAAGCCACCATTGCAGCAATAGGGATGGACATGGAAGCACCAGTTATCACTCTTAAGGCATTGTGTTTAGCTATAGGTCAAATTTTATAAGCTGGCGCTTGGCTCTTTGGTAGAAATTGTATCAATGTCATCTAGAAAACATCAGACACTATCGTCATCCCTAATCGGGGCCATAAATCACTACCTACCCGTCCCAACCCTTAGACAATTCTATCAGTACGCTTCTGTGAACGCCCTATTTACATTTGTTGCTATTTATATTATACATTAAAAACTAATAATAAGTAATAAAACAATGAGTCAGAGGAAGTTCAAGGTTTGATGTTTTTGAAAATGACCTGCAAGCACCTTCGTCCTCGGCCTCTCGCCAAGCCCCGTAGCCCTTAAGTCCTAGCTTATAATGTTTTACCTATAAATCAAGTAAATTTGAGGTGCATTAACTGGTGTGGACGTCACTTCGCTAGCACATCGTGGTTCTGCATTATGAACTTCAAAACCTTTTTAGCGAAAATGTTTATCCCACAATCATTGTCCCCTACCCACTATTTTCTCGATTCATATGTGAAGTATATAAATATAAACAAATATAGTCTTGATAAAACAAAGAAACTCGTTTTACACTTAAATCATACCAATTTACAATCCTATTATTTGAGTACGTTTCGTGTTAGCTATTGGGCATTTTGTCACTGTGCATCGAACTGGCGAAATATTAAAAGCGTGCATACTGCTCTTTACAGATTCCGTAGAGCGCCAAGTGTAATCAAGCACAATGGAACAAACGTACTTGGAAAGAGAAAGTCATAGAGGACGGAAATAGAACAAGGTCCAACTTACCAACGGGCACACTAAGTAAGCAACCACCAATTTCTCGGAAGCCTTTTGTATGTATTATTTTAGAAACACAGTAATGGAACAGCACATAAAGTGAAATGCCCAGGATTAGTTTTGGGCCTACCTCTACCACAATTGTGGAACTGGAGGCAGTATGCATGACTAACTAAAAAAATTCCGTCCTCTGTCTGATTTGATTCCTGAAGGTACATTCGAAAAATTATTAGGCCATTGTTCGATGAGGCCATTATGCTCGAAAAGCCATTCGATGAGCCATGTTCGAAAATTCGATGGTATTATGTGCTATCACATAACATTTTTATAAATACCTTAGTTGATATATACTTGAGTACACTTTTCTGCCACTTCTAACCTTACAATATTTTCCTCTGTTGACGCGTTTCTGAATGACTCCATTTTCAGAACTAAATTGAATCATTCCGAAACGAGTAAACACAGGAAAATATTGTAAAGTACGATTTAAGTTTGGAAAATGGAGTCATTCCTAGATGCGACAACTGAGGAAAATATTCTAAGGTTAGGAAAGGCAGAAAATTGTACTCAAATATATAGACCTATAATAAGAAACTTGAAGATGAGAATATTAAGAATTTCATCTAAGTTGATAATAAATGTGCCTAAAAAATGAAATACAATATAGAATGCTGTACATAAACAGAGATGGAAATGTTTACCTAAAATTTATTAACATGAGTTAAAATAAATACCTGTACACAAACTTACAATTAATTATAAACACTTTATAATGTAAGTGTTAGTTGCAGTCGTATTGTGTAGTAGTTTCACTGGTGATGATGGCATAAGTCATTGAAACGATTATACATTTTGTTTGAATGTGAGTTTGTTTACAGCTATTTAACAATTACCTAACTCACAAGCCAGAACAAAAATTACTTATATACTCTAATCTATAAAAATTATTTCTAAAAACATTGTGTGGCGGTGATTTGTGGTTACCAATTTAAATATTTAAAAATAAAAAATTATTCTACACTATGTTTAATATATAAAACTAAACGTAAAATTATTCATTAAGGGTACAATATTTTGTATTGATCACTTAAACAATAGTTTATGACTATCCGAACTTTAAATTTTGTAAATTTGTTAAAACGTACTGAAACAGTAAGTCTTCAGCGACTCAGTAAGTTTTAACAAATTTACAAAATTCAAAGTTCGGATAGTCAAAAACTATTGTTTAAGTGATTAATTAAGCTTCACCGAACGTAATAGACTACAAAATTCAAGAATATTTTCTAATTTTTACTAACAAAAGTTTTATATATAATGCTTTGATTCGAGGGCAGCCCATTCTTTAGACGGAGTAGACACAGAATCCATTTATTGTATTTCGAGTATAACACATTACGAAAAAGGCAAGTACACATTTCTTTTAGTAGCGATCTTTTTGGGTTTAGATTTCATTTTACGAATGGTTTTTATATTTTTTTTTTATCAGCACAACTTTTACATTTGCTTTTCCTGGCTCAAATTTAGTCGCTTTATTCTTGTTGTTTCCTTCCTCAGCCTATTTTTCCTCGCTTTTCTAACTGTCTTGTGTAGGGTGAAGATGTCATCGAAGCTGCTTTTACAAGTTTAAGACTTTTCTGTGTTCTTGGGGAATAGGTGAATTATACTCTGCGAAACATTCCTTTTTTACCGCTTCATCAGCTCTTAACCCCCCCCCCTCACGCATACAATTAAGGTCACACTTTAGTTACTTTGTTTTGCACTAAAGACTAATCTCGGCAAAGCTAATTATACGATCCGGGGATTACAGGTGCTTCTGAAACTCAGGCTTCAAGGAGGTTGAAGAACCCAGGTGCTATATCTTTCACAACGTTAATTAAAACAGTTCACTCCAAAGCCTCACTACACACTAGTTTATTAAAACATTTATTTTACTTAGTCACACAGTTTATTAGGACGAGTTTCGACGACGATGCCGCCTTTATCAGTGATTGGCTTCACAAATGAAGACGACATCGTCGTCGAAACTAGTCTGTATGTTTTAATAAACTAGTGTGTAGTGAGATTTAGAGTGAACTGTTTTAATTTTTACCTTTGTGAATTGTTCTCACGAGCTAAGCTCTAATAACCACAATGCTATTATTTGTTAAAACTCTAGAGAAATACTGGATTTTATAATTCTCAATACCTCTCGGTAATGATGCAGGAAATGATCTAACCATTTCACAACTGGTAAAAGAATTACCCATGCGATTTTTCTTGAACAGCTGGGAGGCTAAACGTTCCTTGTGAGGGCCTAAAAATTTCATTACTTTACGTTATAGACATGTAATGTCCCAATTCCTGAGACACTACTGTCAGTATAATGCTTTCCAAGATGAACCAACCATTCCGCATTTCTATTAGGTGCAGAAAATATCCATGAAATCTTTAAAAAATCCATTTTCATTTATAAAATTGCTTTAACCCAACATTTATTACAACTATTCTTTGAGCTTAGCTTGTGAGGTTATGTTAAAACAAATAAAAACATACACAAAACTTACAAATTAATCATTTATTGACTAAGTCAATAACTTTGACTAAGTCAATAAATGATTAATTTGTGAGTTTTGTATGTGTTTTTATTTGTTTCAATATTGAGTAGTTTTCATTTACTTCGACTCTTATTTGTTGTGAGGTATCCGAAACAGAATGTCACCGTATTTCTGTGGAGGTTACAGAATGGGTTTCCCCCATATTACCACCACAGCCGCCTTGAGAAGTAACGAATCACAATTTGTTAAACATGGTTGATAATTATTCTACTTGTAGCATAACAGTGTGTTTTGTTTGATACACCATATAATATCTCTCGCCAAAAAACAATTAATTGCTGATATTTTTCAGCAAACTCCTTTCGTACTATAGCATTGCGTTGTTCAGTGATGTGAATCACGGGTAAGACTCCTGTGACTCACAACATTGAACAATGCACTGAAATAGTGCTAAACGCATCTGTTGAAAAATAACAGTAAGTAGTGATTTTTCGCGAAGAGATATTAATAAATTTAAATATTATTAAATAAGTTCTAATAAAGATATTCATATACGGTATTTAAAAAAGCCTGAAGATTACAACACAAAAACTGCAATGAGTTTTGTCCAATGGGAGGTGGAACTTAGAATTAAAGAGTTTAACAATGAAAATATTGACTTCGTCTAAAAACTTAGTAAGATTAGTAACAATAAATAACATACATATCGACAGTATTTGCACGGTCATGTCTGGAATAACCATATCTACGTTCTAACATACTGAGCAAGCCTTTCCAGTCCACCGTAGTTTTCTGAAATTGGACTAATGTAGGCAAGAAGAACTGTTTTTAACAATGGAACATTAAAATAGGGTCAAGTACTTTACCGTGTAACTAGATAGAAAGGTGGGGCAGCGGTAAACTTTGAATTGTTCGTCATTGGACTTTATTAATTAGGTTAACGAGTGACTGATTACGTTTGAAACGATTATATTTCATTAAACGTTGTATGGGGCTTTCTGAGAAAGCATTACAACTGGCCTTTAAATTTTGATTGTTTAAATCTTAAGTCAGGGTAACGTGTGACGAACAATAAAACTTCACATTAAGGCTTGAGTTAACGATCATGCTAATACAAGATATAGAGGTATCATATAATATAATGTATATATGGAGTTGATCTTATTTGAGAAACAAATTTTCACAATCGATTTAATTCCAGACATTTCCTTGGAACGATCATTTTGTGTGTTTCGATGCAATTGTTCTACCCTAAATTTTAATAGAACTGTTTGCTACCAATGGACTATAATCCAGAAATTAGTGTTAACGAAAAGGTTGTGTAAAACAACTTAATTGGGTTAAAACATTTGAGACCGATAATAAGTGATTGTTTAGAATTTTATGTATCGCAGAGTCTCGATAATTCGAGGTACACGACCCTCGGATTACACGGAAATACGTTCCTGTACATTAGAAAAAATAGGGGTTCTAATGAACCCTATTTCTATTATTCGGAATGCACAAAATACGTTCACAGAATCGTATTGATTACATTACGTACATAAATTAATGTTGTTTGAAATACATTGTTCATCACGGTTGCTAAATTTATTTAAACAAGTTGTAAAGTGACTTCTTCGTTGCACGTCAGATCAAAACACCCTGATTCATCGCCCGGATTAGGGTCTTAACATGTTCGGGTAGAAATAAAACATTGATATCATCGGAGCACAATATATCTTCCCCGGGATGCGATGATGCATTGTATAACAGTAAATAATTTGAATTTCTTTTCAAATTGATAAAATAGTGTGAAATAGAAACATGCTCGAATTTAACACAAGCTCGAAATATCGAGACTAGGACTTTCGAGACTCTATTGTATTTTCATAAATTGAAAATTACCTGAATTTTACTAATAAATGCTAGTCATTGTATATTACTAAAAGTCATTGTATATTTGTAGGAACTTAAATTTTATTTCATCTACACAATCCTTTTCATTGCTTGGATTTTAATTTTTGAAAATATTGATTAGTATAACACGTAGTTTCTGTGTGTGTGCGCGCAAGCGCTTATGCGTGCGCGTGCGCGAGCGCCTATGCGTGTGCGTGCGCGAGTGCCTATGTGCATGCGTGCGCGAGCGCCTATGCGTGTGCGTTCACGAGCGCCTATGCGTGTACGTGCGCGAGCGCCTATGTGCGTGCGTATGCATGGATTTTCGTATAGTGAGGATACATAGAATATTCATCAAAGAGATTGTAAAAATAAAATAGGAATTAAACCTCAAATCTGTGTACTACAGTCCGAGAGAGAAAACGGGGGAGGGGAGGCCTGAGTGTGTGAAGAGAGCGGATTGAAGGAGGAGTTGGGTTGTAATATTGACTGCATATTAATTGGTATCTTGATATATAGTCAGTGGTTCTAATGAGTAACATGATGTTGCTATTAACACAGACCAACAAATTAAAATACAGATTAAATGTTAGACATTACAGATGAATATATAATTTGTGAATAACAAAAGGAAGTAAAACCGGAAATCATTAACCGGAAGACGTAATTAAACATTATTTTAGTGAAATGTGCTTCTGAACGCATACCTAATAGACATGTATAATACACATAGTCTATGTATACGTACGTGTGTATATTTAATGTGTTCGTAGAAATTGCTTGCGAGTTATATTAAAATAAATTTGCGTATTCTAACTTTTGTTTTGTTTTAAATGACAAATATCATTAATCATGTTTTTACTACATACACTCGCACACCGAATTTTGAATATTTCCTGCTTATTGCAGTAAGAGATACAACTGGTATCTCATTCCATAATTTCCCTTATCTTCAGTACCAAGGGATCGTTATGGGTCTTCCCCTAATCTTGTCTAATTACACCTCCTTTCATCACTCTCCTTGTTACAAAGAGATCCAACTGGTAGATACAGCTTTATGATTCCAATAAGGAACAGATCTTATTCAGCAAGCAATCCTGATCTTCTCATTCCATAATTTCCCATATTTTCAGTACCTATGGATCCTCCCCTAGCCTTGTCTAATTACACCTCCTTCCATCACTCGTCTTACTCGTCTTGTTACAAAGAGATCCAACTGGTAGATACCTCTTTATGATTCCAATAAGGAACAGATCTTATTCAGCAAGCAACCCTGATCTTCTCATTCCATAATTTCTTATATTTTCAGTACCAAGGGATCGGTATGGATCCTCCCCTAGTCTTGTCTAATTACACCTCCTTCCATCACTCTCCTTGTTACAAAGAGATCCAACTGGTAGATACCTCTTTATGATTCCAATAAGGAACAGATCTTATTCAGCAAGCAACCCTGATCTTCTCATTCCATAATTTCCCATATTTTCAGTACCTATGGATCGTTATGGATCCACCCCTAGTCTTGTCTAATTACACCTCCTTCCATCACTCGTCTTGTTACAAAGAGATCCAACTGGTAGATACCTCTTTATGATTCCAATAAGGAACAGATCTTATTCAGCAAGCAACCCTGATCTTCTCATTCCATAATTTCTTATATTTTCAGTACCAAGGGATCGGTATGGATCCTCCCCTAGTCTTGTCTAATTACACCTCCTTCCATCACTCTCCTTGTTACAAAGAGATCCATTTGGTAGATACAGCTTTATGATTCCAATAAGGAACAGATCTTATACAGCAAGCAACCCTGATCTTCTCATTCCATAATTTCCCATATTTTCAGTACCTATGGATCGGTATGGATCCTTCCCTAGTCTTGTCTAATTACACCTCCTTCCATTACTCGTCTTGTTACAAAGAGATCCAACTGGTAGATACAGCTTTATGATTCCAATAAGGAAAAGATCTTATTCAGCAAGCAACCCTGATCTTCTCATCCCATAATTTCTTATATTTTCAGTACCAAGGGATCGGTATGGATCCTCCCCTAGTCTTGTCTAATTACACCTCCTTCCATCACTCTCCTTGTTACAAAGAGATCCATCTGGTAGATACAGCTTTATGATTCCAATAAGGAACAGATCTTATTCAGCAAGCAACCCTGATCTTCTCATTACATAATTTCTTATATTTTCAGTACCAAGGGGTCGGTATGGATTCTCCCCTAGACTAGTCTAATTACACCTCCTTCCATCACTCGTCTTGTTACAAAGAGATCCAACTGGTAGATACTTCTTTATGATTCCAATAAGGAACAAATCTTATTCAGCAAGCAACCCTGATCTTCTTATTCCATAATTTCTTATATTTTCAATACCAAGGGATCGGTATGGATCCACCCCTGGTCTTGTCTAATTACACCTCCTTCCATCACTCTCCTTGTTACAAAGAGATCCATCTGGTAGATACAGCTTTATGATTCCATTAAGAAACAAATCTTATTCAGCAAGCAACCCTGATCTGCTCATTCCATAATATGCCATATTTCCATTACCAATGGAACATTATGGATCCAGCCCTAGTCTTGTCTAATTACACCTCCTTCCATCACTCTCCTTGTTACAAAGAGATCCATCTGGTAGATACAGCTTTATGATTCCATTAAGAAACAAATCTTATTCAGCAAGCAACCCTGATCTGCTCATTCCATAATATGCCATATTTCCATTACCAATGGAACATTATGGATCCACCCCTAGTCTTGTCTAATTACACCTCCTTCCATCACTCGTCGTGTTACAAAGAGATCCATCTGGTAGATACAGCTTTATGATTCCAATAAGGAACAGATCTTATTCAGCAAGCAACCCTGATCTTCTCATTACATAATTTCTTATATTTTCAGTACCAAGGGGTCGGTATGGATCCTCCCCTAGACTAGTCTAATTACACCTCCTTCCATCACTCGTCTTGTTACAAAGAGATCCAACTGGTAGATACTTCTTTATGATTCCAATAAGGAACAAATCTTATTCAGCAAGCAACCCTGATCTTCTCATTCCATAATTTCTTATATTTTCAATACCAAGGGATCGGTATGGATCCACCCCTGGTCTTGTCTAATTACACCTCCTTCCATCACTCTCCTTGTTACAAAGAGATCCATCTGGTAGATACAGCTTAATGATTCCATTAAGAAACAAATCTTATTCAGCAAGCGACCCTGATCTGCTCATTCCATAATATGCCATATTTCCATTAGCAATGGAACATTATGGATCCACCCCTAGTCTTGTCTAATTACACCTCCTTCCATCACTCTCCTTGTTACAAAGAGATCCATCTGGTAGATACAGCTTTATGATTCCATTAAGAAACAAATCTTATTCAGCAAGCAACCCTGATCTGCTCATTCCATAATATGCCATATTTCCATTACCAATGGAACATTATGGATCCACCCCTAGTCTTGTCTAATTACACCTCCTTCCATTACTCGTCTTGTTACAAAGAGATCCATCTGGTAGATACAGCTTTATGATTCCAATAAGGAACAAATCTTATTCAGCGAGCAACCCTGATCTTCTCATTCCATAATATGCCATATTTCCATTACCAATGGAACATTATGGATCCACCCTTAATCTTGTCTAATTACACCTCCTTCCATCACTCGTCTTGTTACAAAGAGATCCAACTGGTAGATACCTCTTTATGATTCCAATAAAGAACAGATCTTATTCAGCAAGCAACCCTGATCTGCACTTTCCATAATTACCCATATTTTCAGTATCTAGGGTTCATTATGGATCGTTCCTTAATCGTAACTAATGTAAAACTTTACAATGACACAAAACGTTATTAAATTTTGAAAACTTTATTTTTGAAATTAATAAGCTCTCAGTCTTCACCCAATCCTAATGCTCAACCCCCCCCCCCCTTGAATGTATATTTTACTGCGCTTCTGCTTTTTCAAGTTATTTTAAAATTTAGTACTTTAACTGAGCTCTCCGTGAAACCATTTTTTTAAATGAAAAGGACATTGTAGTGAACTGAGTCATTGAATAACCAAACCAATTCGGTTCAATTATTTTATATATTTTTTTTTAATTTTCAAAAGTAAGTAAACGTATTCGTGAAAATAATAATAATATTAATATATATATATATAGAAAAACGAAAATCCTATGATGCACAGTTACATTTATATTATACTTCATTTTGTCGTCGTATAAACAACTTACAATAAGTTTTTTTTTCAAGAATCTGTTGTTAAAATATTATATTTGCTAATAGTTCGTGTAGGAGTTTATTACATTTGGACGTAAGTGAAAGGAGCAAATATAATATCGTTGAGAAAAGACTGTATGTAGTCGAGTACAGTTCTTCAGTGATAGATTCATAAATGTTGTATGTACCTAGCAACAATACAAACAGCTATGATTCACAATCCCTTGCAATAAATGGCGATTACAATTTTAACATTAGTGTTTATTGTATTCCAACAATACGTATCTGTGTTTGAATTTCCTCTAACTTTACATTAAGCATGCGTGTTAAAACTCCACGATCAAGAACAACGAATCGTAAATACTTGAGCTAAGAATGGTAGATATGTAACGTTTGTAAAAATTATTATTTTTATTTGTTAATTACTTTTCAGTTCTTTCTATTAGTTCACACTCTCCTTATACATATCTTGTTCAAATTTGTAATAGTTAATAAAATACGTTTTATTCATCCACTCAAGCTCAAATACATTTTAAAAAATTTGTCATGGATGACACTTAATGTTAATATAGTTTTTTCAAATATTAATTCATTAATAAAAATGAATAATGAATTAATTTTACTTTTTTATGGAAGAAAAACTTGTCATAAATGGGGCAAGGTACCCAGTATAATTATTTAGTCCCATTTGGCTTAAATTAGTGACAACATATGATTTCATAAAACAGCTGATTTTATGTTGTAGGTTATGTGGTAGAATAGCTGTTTTATCGATTAGGTTATGTTTCTTTATTTGTATTAATGGTAATTATTTAATACAAGTAACCAAAATAATACTTTCTTTGTTGACCTAAGTAGGAGTTGACTTTAAAATTTTTTGTTTATATTGCTTGTTTTTTAATTAAAACTAAATATCAATAAAACTGAGTCAGGTATCTGATAGGAATACCCGCACCATTAATTACTTGGAAACCTAGAAATAAATATTAGGAACTGAAATTAACTTATATATTTGTGGAAACGTCATTAACAATGACACACCGTGTGTTTGTTATAAGATATTTCCTAATAATTTAATGGTGAAAAGATGATTAGTTACTCGAAGACTCTGCGAAGAACAATCAATATCGGTTACACTATATCATGGATGTGACCAATTACGCTAGCGGCCTGCGGCCTGGTGTTATGCGGCCCCAAATGAATGTTAAAAAAATTAGATTATTGATTTATTAATAGTAAGATATAAAAATATAGGTTGGTATAGGTTATAGGATATAGGTTGGTATAGGTTATAGGATATAGGTTGGTATAGGTTATAGGATATAGGTTGGTGTAGGTTATAGGATATAGGTTGGTATAGGTTATAGGATATAGGTTGAACATGGCTCTACCCCCAGTAAGAGCTCTGTGACCTGCAAAGTGTTCTATTTTCTCAGACAAGGTCGGAAACTGGTGGTGCATTTTAGAGTCAAGTGCCTGGGAAGAAAAATCCCAAACTACGTGTCTTCAGTAGGAACATAGTTTCAATATTTGGAAGTACATACATGTTTACTTTGTGAGTGCACCTTTTCAACAATGAAATTTATAAAATTAACTCTCCGTAAAAGACTCACCGACAAACATCTTCGAAATCTGCTAAATGTTGCAACTACTTCAATTCAGATTGATGTTGATGAACTGTTGAACGATTGTGCCCATCTACAGTGTTTTCATTAAGTGAAGTAGGTAGGCCTAAATACTTATGGATGATTTTTAGTTTAAATAAGTTTGGGTTGTTTCCAATACTGTGTTCTGATAATCGTAAACAACTTGATTAAGTAACAACTAAAAATTTAATATACTTATTTTGATCCTTTGACCATTAAGCTTGATATTAAATGTATATGAACATTTTTGCGTAACGTTTTTCATATAATATAATATACGAGAGCAACTATGCTTTACATGTATTGCCTAAATTTTGGCTTATCGTACCATATGGCTTACATAAGTACGTGTGGAATTAGATGTTTGACCATCGTCTTCACTGATAAGATTGAACGGAGAAAGGTGTAGGCCGCCGATATGTAAACAGAAAAGAAAGAATTTGGTGTGATAGTTCCCTGATTATTTGGTTTCGTCAACTTTGTAAAATCATGACGTCACTTAATTATTGCGAAATTTAATAAATTTTTTTCAAAACTACTGGAGAACTGTAAATATTTAAAATGACCACACTTAGCTTTAGTTGTACTAAAATTAACTCTATTACACAAAAGAATGTTGTAATTTTAAAATATTTTAATATCCTATAATATTGAAATAACCTTTTTACTGATTTACCGAACAGCGAGACTATCAGTGCGTAGCATTTCGAAATCCAAATAAGGAAAACTTGTGGTCGATTGTATTACGACATTATTAGGTTCCTGATGTTACTACCCAGTTAGCGGGTTATGTACAGTGTAATTTCACAATCCAGTAAGTTACGCATATCAATGAAATGGGCGAACGTTCTATTCAGAAGCCGATTTACTTGTGTTGAACTGAACAATTGAAAATTTAATGGATTTTTAACGACGAGACATAATCAGCGAGTTAATCCTTTAGATATGATAAACGTTGTTAACCCGACTTGCTTCCACTGAGAGCAACGAGTAAGAAATGTGTAGATGATGAGATTCAATGGAGGAAAACTCAAGTGGTACGAGAAAATACGAATTTTTAAAGAAAAGAAATAAACTTTTTATACACACCTGATGAACGAATAAGTAATAAATTCTTGAATTTAGTAGCTCGGTGAATTTTAATTAATCACTTAAACAATAGTTTATGACTATCCGAACTTTTAAATTTTGTAAATTTGTTAAAACTTAGAGACAAAGCGTTTTCGATCGCTATGTGGCGATCTTCATTGCTACATGTATGCCATAATAATTAATCTGGTTTGTGAGTTAAGGTTATAAATAAACTGCACACGAACTCGCAAAACAATATACTTTAATGTCATACGCGTTTCAATTACTTATATCATCATCACTAGTGATACTACTACAAATTTTCAACTGCGACTAAAATCGTTAGTCATAAGTCATTAAAACTCATATGACAATAAAGTATATTGTTTTGTGAGTTCGTGTGCAGTTACTTATTTATTTATAACCTGATATACAGACAAATTTTTATGGAAAAATATATTTGTAAGTCATAGCTAAAAGCACAGTTGTAAACTTGTCATTGTATATTAATTGTTTTAGTGAATATAGAAGGAAGACTGCACAGCTTTCCTCTATACACTAAATGTTATCAGTGTATTAGAATATTCTCCAAACGGCCGTTTGCATTAAAGTGGAAAACTTGTTGCTGTTCATGACGAGCTGGTTGTTAATTACTTATTATACTTTTGCTATTACTTGCGACCAGACCTTTTGTTAACTAAAAGTTGTTAAATTGTTAACTTACACTTGGAGGAAACGTTTTCGTCTTACGGCTTCTTCAGCCTCGTATTTTCGCCGCTAGGAATGCAGCAGTTGTGCTTTCTCGGGACCATTTTTTTTGATAGTTAGAAGTGATGTGATCGAAGAGTATGTGTGACCTGTGCCGTGTTTGTTCATTTAGGATGTCATTTTTATAAGTGTTGCTATGTCTATATATTTTATACTGTTCTAGTGTGTTTAATTTATGGCATTTGTTGCTTGTGTGGAAGATGCTCATGTTATTTTCCATACTTTTATATGAGTGTTTAGTGCCCATGAGGTGATTTGCGAAGGTGGATTCAATAGTAGTGTGCAGTGTGCTTTTGTGTTCTTTATATCTTTCGGCTAAAGATCTGAGCGTTTGTCCAATATAGAACTTATTGCAGTTGTTGCATTTTAGTTTGTATACTCCTGGGTTATTGTATGTGTTGGTATTGTTATTAATGCTGTGTCTGATAGCCGGATAACAGATACAAAGCAGGATACAATGTAGCTTACAGAACAACAAATAAAAGCCAAACGGCTATCAGACACAGCATTAACAACAATACCAACACATACAATAACCCAGGAGTATACAAACTAAAATGCAACAACTGCAATAAGTTCTATATTGGACAAACAGGCAGATCTTTTGCCGAAAGATATAAAGAACACAAAAGCGCACCGCACACTACTATTGAATCCCCCTTCGCAAATCACCTCATGGGCACTAAACACTCATATAAAAGTATGGAAAATAACATGAGCATCCTCCACACATGCAACAAATGCCATAAATTAAACACACTAGAACAGTATGAAATATATAGACATAGCAACACATAAAAATGACATCCTATATGAACAAACACGGCACAGGTCACACATACTCTTCGATCACATGACTTCTAACTATCAAAAAAAATGGTACCGAGGAAGCACAACTGCAGCATTCCTAGCGGCAAAAATTCGAGGCTGAATTAAAGTATTACCCAGTTATGTATATGTTATACACTTTAACATTTATAAACATGTAAACACTTGTCTATTGTAGCACTGACTTTTTGTTTGAATGAGGCGGTCGTTTCGGAAGATGCGTCTCATCAAAACTAGATACGGTTTGATTTGTTAATTGATCCCTATCGGCAGTCCTCATTTAAACAAAACATAAGTGTTACTATACGTAAGTATTTACGTAATAACACACGTTAAAGTGTAATAGTAAACTAATAACTGAAGTTGAAGATAATATTAGGTGTAGTTCATGTTGTTCTTTTACGAAATATTTCCACATAGTCCTGATTGGTTTGAACATGCAGGCCATCTCCAAACTGATTGTTGTAGCTGAAGTATATCAATTTAGTAATGTTAGGAATTAGTAGCATCATGTTAGGAATATTGGTATATATTTGAGTACTTTCTTCTCCGGTTCCTAACATGAAAATATTATCCTTCGTTGACGAGTTTTGGATTCACTCCGTTATCAAGGAGTACAGGTTAAAGTTTTTATAATGAGTTAATCCGATACGCGTCAACGAAGAATCTTATATTCGAATAACATGTCTATGTGAAATTTCATATTAATTGTACATGATAAAACTTATAAAAAAAACTGATAGTTCTTTATCTCTATCTTTATCTATGTGATAAAAACTATCTTTATTTCTGTTAGAAATATTGGAATACATTTGAGTACATTCTTTTGCCAATCCTAACATTAAAACATTATTATCGTTGTCACGTTTCGGATTAACTCCCTCACCAAGGAGTATAGTTTAAGGTTTTGTTAATCCGAATTCCTTGACCGAAGAATAATGTTTTGATATTAGGAATGGCAGAAGAATATGCTAAAATGTATATAAAACTGATAAACTGATGAAAATGTGTGTAGATTTTATTAAACTAGATAATTTCCAGACGCAAGCGTTTCTATGTGTTGCAACAGTTTTTTTTTCGTACAGTTTCACATGGATTCAGTAACAAAATTTTAAGTTACTTTACGTCTAAGGTTTCGCAGCGGTAGTTTTTTTTTTTGGTGGATTGGGTTTTCAGTTATGATAAATCGATTGCCACAGTTCTCAACCTTAGAAAGTTCGGTATTCCGCTCCAGTGGCTTCTAGAGTTCCCATGTTATCCTTATGTTACTCTATTTTTAACCCCATCCAATCACACACACACGGAAAGAAGTTCTGAACAATCATTCTAATGATCCTCCAATGCCAACAGACAACCCGAACGATATAGAAGGTAGTAAGTACGATATGATATATCGTGTAATAAAATGTGTTTCTTTTGTGCATATAAAATGTGTTCAGATTGTACATATAATAAATATATTTTTCTATTTTACCTAATTAACTTACCATAAATGATTTGTCCTATCCGAGCTCGGTCTCCTGCTACTGCATATAAAACTGATAAGCTGATGAAAATGTGTGTAGATTTTATTAAACTCGATAATTTCCAGACGCAATCGTTTCTATGTGTTGCACACATTTTTCGTACAACTTCACCTGGATCCAGTAACAAAATTCAAGTTACTTTACGTCTAAAGTATCGTAACGGTAGTTTTTAATGGGTTCAAGTAGAAATGTTGAAAGCGTTTTTAGTGTATTCTATCTGACTATTTGTCTTCCACACCGTAATCTCTCCATCTCCAATATCTTCTTTCTCTTGTAGCTAACTATACTCTTTAGAACTTTATTTTCCGTCAATCATATTAAAAAGAAAACATCTGGAGGGTTATTATCTTATACATTTTAGGTTGGGAGACTGGGACAACTGGTTTATCAAATTTACGTTCTTCAGCGCGATTCTATTCAATGGTTTTTAAAAATATTTTCTAATAGAAGCGCTTAAGAAGTCTATAAAAATCTGTTTTTTTGTTGTAATTACGTACAGAAGTTGCATTAGTAATAGTTTGACAACACAGCCGAACAACAATCGATTACAGCAAAACGGGAAAAGTGCTTTAATGAAACAACCTAGACCAGTAAAATTTAAACAATAGATAAAAGAAAGCATCGTCCACACAGAAATGGGTAAAAACGTTTAAGTTGGGGTGGTTTGTAAGATATGCAAAAATTATCATAGTGTTGAAAAACATTTTAAAAACCAAAACAATATAATTTACAATGACTTAACTTAACCTCATCTACGTACAGTTTGACCTCATAAACATTTCGCTTTTCATAATTTTTTAAATTATTTTTGTTGAAATCAGCTCACATTTGATTTTGAAATTTTTTATTAAAATTGTTCCTGGGACTGAAATTGTGTCTTCTACAATCTAAGTTATAGCATGATTCCTTCCAAAACACGCTGTATGTTCTAGTCTTAAATTAATCTAATGATATGCACGCAAGTGGTACTTCAAGGAATTTAACTTGCTCAGCTGTGTACCAGAATACAGTGTATTCAACAGCAACTATATTGCACATGCATTGTGTTTGTTTTGTTATCATTTAATGCAGCGCTAAGTGTTGATTAAACTGAATCGAAAGCCTGCTATGTTCCACGCCTCAACATCTTTCTCGTTATATAGGCCTACTTCAGTTATTTTTATTCTACTTTCGTATCCAATAAGATTTATGTGTAATTGGTTAGTTGTAAATTTCTTGACTGTTAAGAATGTTGCAGAAAGTCTGCTTCAAACTTAAATCATTTCGACCTGTACTCGTTTTATCTGAACTCACGCGATAACTGTTCTAGGCCTCGAGGCTTACGGGATGTCCCCGTCAACGTAAAGGTTTTTGGCGCCTGGTATTTTAGACGCCATCACGGTTACAGAAATGGACAAGGTCTCTATTATCAAGCTGATTTTCTACTTTTCTTTCAGTCATGAGAGCCAAAAATTTATTTTTTACTTGAAAGCAGACACACTACTTGGAACTAGAAAGTATGGCGTACAAGTGACTTGACATATTACGACTACTAAAAGCTTTTGTCAGACTTTCTGAGTTCTGTAAATTTATTTTGCCACTTCTGCATCGAATTATCGGTTTTTACTAACGATTAGAGCGGTTTTTTAAAATTTGAACTGTTTAGTATTTTGGTTTATTGGTATTTATTGAGGTTTATGTATTACCATGTAATACACATAATAAGAACGGTGCTAGTTGTAGGATGTGTACCATGTACGAAGATAAAGAAAACCGTTCAAAGGTCCGGACATGCTTCGCCGGGCAGTTACGGCTAGTGAATGATTTCGCCCGGATTCCAGCTTTCCTCGGGAAACGAGGTCGTACCGAACGTTTTACTGAGAAACTGGTTTTTTTATGTGTTTTGAAAATTTGAATAAGACAGTACCGTAGTTTTTTCCAAAACTGATCTCAAACTTGCAACAACTTAAAAAACCAGTGGCGTATATAATGCCAAGCTGAGGTGTCGGGCCCCTCGCGAAGTGTATACAATAACTTGGCTCATTTCTGGAAAAGTGAATTATCTATCAAAATTATCTTCGCAATAGAGTAGATCCTTGAAGACAACATTTCTCCAAATACGTATATTTTTTTCTGCAGAAGCTGAATTTAACATATACAAAGAAAGTTTATCCCAGAAAGAGATTCGAAAAAGTGAGTTAACGTCATGGAAAGAGGAAAATTGGATCAAAATTATGCAAAAACAACGTTTTAAGCATTCCTACTTTAAACAACGATCCAAACGTCGTTTAAATCACTATTCATATACATCTTCCTTCAAACATCTCTTTAAACCAATAACTTTTAGTGACTCCTTCTTTAAATAACCATTCTTCAAAGATTCCGCCTTTAAAGAACCATCTTTCGAACATCTCTCCTTTAAACCAATAACTATCAATGACTCCTTCTTTAAATAACCATTCTTCAAAGATTCCTCCTTTAAACAACCATCTTTCGAACATCTCTCCTTTAAACCAATAACTATCAATGACTCCTTCTTTAAATAACCATTCTTCAAAGATTCCTCCTTTAAACAATCATCTAATCCTCCTCTAAATAACCATCCTTCATAGTCGCCACCTTTAAACAACTATCATTCAATCATTTCTCCTTTAAACAGGCGTTTGAGCCCGCTTGAAATAACCGTCCACCTGAGACACCTTTTTTAATTAACCACCCTTCAACGATGCCCCCTTTAAATAACATTCATTTAAAGACTCCACCTTTACACAACCAACCAATTGAAGCTCATTATTTAAAAACCATCCTTGAAAGATCCCACCTATGAACAAACGTCCTTCAAAAATAGCTAGCTTTAAACAACCACTCATAGCTCATCCAAGCATTCATTCACATCGCCTTCAAAGGTGGGAGAAAACGTTATCCTCAACATTTATATGTTCTCGTAGAAACTAGCAGTTCTGCCTGTTTCTGTTGCAACCGTGAAAAGCAGAACCTCACGTCTACTAAAGACTTGAGTCATACTTATAGGGAACAATTTAAGTAAGCAAGATAAATGTACTAGCATTAGTTACCAACCATAGGGACTTTAAATTCGGCCATGAAAACGTGCTTGATAGATGGCCAATTTATGGAGATAATCTTGACCTTGCTTTGTGAAGTTTAGGTAAAGTAAAATATATTTTTTACTGTTCAAAATGTAATGTTGTAATCTCAAAAGATAAAGGTTTTGTAATTAATAGTAACGTCGGAGTTGTTCCAAAAATATTTGTGGAATACATCAATCACTAATTCGCTCCGTACAGATTAAAAATAATAATATGTCACTGCTAAAAATGTCGAAAACTATTTGAGTGTTATAAGGTTAAAACAACTTTCTTAATAGGCCAATAGATGAATACAAATTATAAACAAAATTTGTTGAGAAATTAATTGTATAAATGTTGGTGTGGGTAAAATAAACGAGAAAAATTTTTTACACAGATTCAGCATTTGTTAAGTGTGCTTTAAAATGTTTTCCAATTTTAGTAGAAACATATTCATTTTAATACTAGAAATGAATCAGGAGGCGACCTTGCCCAAGTAAGTCATGGTTTTTCCTAAACCCTATCATCACGTGATGTTTAGCCTATGTGCCTTTAATCCTACCCCTGATTTAAAACCCATTCCATATCTCTTGCAGGCAACAATAGAATAATTTTGCTGATCACCTTAAACACGCAACACAATCTCCAGGAGTAGGTTTTGTGCTTTTTTTGCAAGTGGTGATAGAAAAGATTATCATTTTGAAGTGGCGTCTAGCCACCCTGCAAACTTTCATTCCGGGGCCCCCATGGTAGCTTAGAAAAAAAAGTAGAGGTAGGTTTCTAGTTGTAGGTGGTACAAATATTTCTGAAACAGGTTTTTGTTTCAACTATCAGCGCCAATATAAATAGAGGTACGATCTATATTTTATTAAATTATTTATTTATTTTTTGCTTATGTAATTGAGGAATATACAAACTAGAAACGTATATGCCGTTGCAAATAGGGCCGTTAAGATTAAATTACTGTAACATAAGCCTACAATAATACTGTAGTAATTGAGCTTTAGTGCGTATACGAGTAGTTCTGTAATTCCCCGCTAGATGGCTTACGTAATATATATTGTACTCATGACCTTCCATCTCTTTCCTGTTCAACGCCAATAAGCTGTTGTAATCGGTTTAGTCATTTTGTGATCTACGTTAAGTTAATTTTGTAGCTAACATAGTCCATTGTACGTGGTGTTTAAGATGCATTGTTAGTTTTAAAAATCCCTTCATATTTAACTATTGCAAGCTACTTGATGCACGCCTTCATTAAGTCAGTCATTCATTGAATCCTGCAATCTAAGGTAACATCTACGTCGTACAATCAAAAATTCACACAAGCGCGCGCACCAGAAGTGGACACAGAGACCTAGGGACAAACTTAGATGTAAGGAATACAAACTTCATGTAGAAATGCAGAAGGAAGGTGTAAAATAATTTGTAATAATGATATGAGACTAAAGTCTTGTCATAAAATATAGGAATGCAAATGAATAGCTCAAGAGTAGCGATGGGCCGATTCCGATTCTCGATTCCAGGAATCGTCGATTCTAGGTGGTATCGAGGTATCGTCGATACTCGATTCTTCATTGATAAAAGTGTCGATTCCAATTCCTATTTTATTAACTATTAAAATATGTGTATGGAGTAATTTATTGGAAAAATAATTAACTACCAAATATGTCTTATTTATGTATTAGTTGCTTTGAATGAATTAAACGATTAAAGCAAATACCGATTTGAGATAACGAAAATATTATTATTTATGAAGCAACAACAAAGAAGATCGTAACCAATCCTGGTCGTTTGTCATCGCTCGTCTCTCTATCTCTCTCTCACTAGAGAGGGTTCGATACACAATCCTCTTTCTCTCTCTCTCGCTCTCTATCTCCCCCCCACCCCCATGTCGCTGCCAATGATTCAGGGGCATATTAAAAACTACCCTATTTCTATTATTTTTTAAAAATCTTTATGTTGTTCGTTTGTTTTTAATTTTTGTTTTGTTTGGGAGACAATGTAAATAAGCTTAGGTATTTTTTCAAACTTCATAAAATAGTGTAAAGTTCACATTTTTAACTTTAAAATAAGTCATTACTTTTGTCTGATATGTTTTTATGCTTTTAAAAATTCCTATTGATAAATCAAGGTTGAAGGTTTTGTGTAGCCTATTACATTAAAACAGAACTTTTAAATGGTTTTGCCGTATGACCAAGATGTTAAATAAATTAATTACTAGATACCTAGCATGTAAGCTAATATAACTTGAAAGAATCGAGAATCGAAAGGAAAATTTTAGAATCGGAATCGTAAATTTTAGGAATCGGCTCATCCCCACTTAAGAGAATTAAGTCTTGCTCTATTCAGTACTATTTGTACCATTATAGAATACTTTTTGTAAAATAATTTGAATGCAAATAATTATAAGCCTTCATTTTTTTCAAATAAATTTTAGGCTTTGTCAAAGGATAGTTACTACATCAATAGCTCAACGTTTAGTTCAGTGTTTGAGGAATGAAATTTTTACTTCTCATATTAGTCATCTTAGTGTTAATTGTTAGGATTAATTTTGTTTGGAGTAAAAGAGACTTGATAAGGACAACAAACAAGTTGTGGAAACGTCGTATTTGTAATAAACAAGTGGTCTTCACTCGCTAATCTGCGTTTAATTATCCTTAATATATTTTTATTTTGTATCTCCATATGTTTGTTAAATTCGTGCTTTAATGTGTCAAAATGTGTTTTTTTTTGCTGATGTAGTGAACTTAGGTTATGGGTTGATGTTTGTGTCGGTGACACCTGTTTCCATTATTTGGTTAGAAAAAAGATGAACCAGTATCATATTTAATGTGAATGCGTTTAAAAAAAATCTTTTTTCAATTATTTCCATTAGCTCATACTCTCCTTATATATATCTTGTAAAAATTTTCAATCGTTAATAAAATAAGTTTTATTCATCCAATCAAGTCCAAATATATTTAAAAAAATCTATAATGGATGAATATGAATCTTAATGCAGTTTTTTAAAAATATTTATTTATTAATTAAAACTTGAAAAGGGTAATGTGTCGGTTGGATTCGAAATGAATGACTACACGTTTGAAATCCAGCACTTTGGGACTGAGCCACCTTTCCCGTAGCTAGAAATCTATTATCTTAAAATGTATATGAAATTGTAAGAGAAAAGTTCCTTGTAATAATGAAGCAATACAAGAGATGGATAAAATGAGAAATTATAGACAACCATCAGCTTTATAAATTAGTGACGAGTTTTCTTATAAAAGAAAGTAAATAGTAGCAAACAAAAATAATAGTCCAACACCATATACTATATAGAGAGGGGAATGGAAAATTGCAAGGAAATTCTCTTTCTATTTCTGCATTTAATATTGTGATTCGGTTATGAGATTTACATACACTGTTTATACATATTTATATTAATGTTATTTATGAAACTACTAATATAAAAATTTTGTTTTACAAGGAAATTCTTACTGAGGTCAAGCAAGAAAAATTTTGTCTTTGCTCATTTCCAGTTTGTTTATTTATTAGTTTCATTCATTTTTTACCTTACATCACTATTTATGATATTTTGTGGTAACCATGACAACAGTCTATGTACAAATGGAGGTTTCGACCATAACCAAATGGAGGATAGAAATTCATATTCGTTTTTGAGAAATTGATTTCTTGGTATTGGAAAGTTGGCGCAGTGCCAAAGCGCGCCAGACTTTAAACATGAAGATTCAAAGCCCGAAACAGGATGGACCTGTTTTTTATAATTTAATTATTGAATATATATTTGAAACAAACTTTATTAACATCAATTGTCACCCACTATTGGTATAAAACAATGTATTTGAACCTGATTGGATGAATAAAAACGTATTTTATTAACGATTGAAAATTTGTACAAGAGTGTGAACTATTAAATGGAATTTAATAATAATAAGAAGTAACTAAAATAAAATTTTTCTTTCTTGGCCTCAGTAGGAATTAAATTTAAAAAAATGTTATATATTACTTGTTTATAGTCTATTTTACTGGGTTCGAGGGTACAGCTTTTGCCGATCGTTACGAACAATTAAGTTCATTGATGTAAGGATAAAGCAGGGATGCCCACATTTCTACAGATTATTGCAGCAAGTAGAAACATATTGAAAGCGTGTTTACAAAACAGTGCAGAGTATAGGCCCGCAAGTATCGATAGTCGTTATCCGTAAGATTGTTTAGGTTTACGATATCATAATAGGAAATGTGTTTTGGCTGTAGGAAATAATTGTGTAATTATAAAACAAAGTCAAGGCCTAAATGTAACAATGACAAATGTCTATTTAACAAGTATGTTTTAGCACCTGCACTTTAATCGTCTTTCTCCCGTTTTATTTATAATACCATTAGTCACCTTAAAAACATCGTGTTTACGGAAACTTCAAAACAACTGACAAACATAACTTGCTCATTAATTATTAAATTTAAAGTTTGAAACAATTGAAGACAATTCTTTATATATTAATATAATATTAATAAAAAACACTAGTTGTGGCATGTAGGCCTACTTAAAATATGTATTGTATTTTATTTTTCCTTAAATATATAATATTATGTAAATATTAAGATAACAAGAGTAAGATATTTACAATTTTATAATATTCAGGTAGTATTATTTTGAAAATAATCCTACAAAAAAGCGTTTCTTTACTATCCGCTTAAAAATATCTATTAGAGTGAGAGTTGAAGTAATTTTATTAATATTCTTGTTAATATTGTTAATACAATTGTTAATATTGTTAATACAATTGTTAATAAAATACTTTATTCGTCCACTCAAGTTCAAATAGATTTTTGTAAACCTGTAATGGATGACACTTGATGTTAATACATTTTTTTCAAATTTAATTAATTAATTAAATTTAATTAGTTATTTTTAATGAATAATTTCGCTTTTTATTTTGCCAATTGCTATTGCGATTTTCTCACGTGTAGGCCTATATACATACTTATATTAATTGTAATTACTAATTTTAAAAATACTTAACTAAGTGAATACGTAATTGCTTACTTGCTGACTCAGAGTAGAGGATTAGCTTCGTAAAAAGAACGAATGTTTTGAAACGAGTCAGCAAGTAAGCAATTACGTATTCACTTAGTTAAGTATTTTTTAAATTAGTTTAATCAGTGAATTCAAGATGATTACATCAAGCAACTTCAATTGTAATTGGTTATAAGAAGTAACTAAAATAAAACTCTCCTATGTTGACCTAAGTAGGAATTAACTTAATAAAAACACTTTTGTGTTATTTGTTTTTACCCCATTTCCATATTTTTTTATTGCAATTAAAACGTTAGAACTAATTTATTTTACGTTTTAGTTTAATCAGGTTACCGTTGTTTGGTAAATTTGTTTTAAAAATTAGTCCCTTGTTTTAAAGGTAGACTTGGATTGTTTGTCTTGACTCCCCTGATAAAACTTGAGAGTAATGACGGAGTATATTACAGCTCGGTTGGATTTGGGCGAGGGGAGGGTGGAGAAAAGATAAGACCGTTTCGATGACATTGACCTTTTCACCTCTTTTGTTTATATTATTGTTTATTTTCATACGTATTACGAAAACAGATTAGATATAGGCAAAATGCCGTAAATATTATTTCAGTTAATATGTGAATGAATTTAGACAATTTTCTGCCCGGTTCTCTATCACTTGTTTTTTCTACCAAACGGTGGACTTCAGAGTAAAAACTTTCAAGCTCAACATTTAGTTAAACTCTTTATCTCTTATCTCTGGCGTAGACGGAAAACTGGCTGACTAGAGCAAGTTTTCATCATTCTTTAACACAAACAATTTATATATTTTTTGGTATAATATATCATTGTAAATACGTTTTACAGATACACGATGTGTGTTAAAAAAGTAAGATGAGTTTACACATTTAGCAGTCAACGTACATTCGATTTTTTATTTTGTTTTATTGGTTCACATGTTCCGAACATATGTTTACAGTTTTATCAATGTAGCATATCTTTCTTGCATTTGACAGATACAAAATATTACATTGCATGTAACAGATAAAAGTTAGACATATTTTAGTGTGCTTGGTTATTTTCTGCTTTAAAAAAATGGATTAAAGAATTTTCATCGAATTTTTAGTAAAAACTTTTCGGACATTAAAAATCGCTGCGGGCCAAATCCGGTGAATATGGTGGCTGAGACATGATTGTGGCGTTTTGGCCAAAGTATCTCTAACAAACAACGACGAGTGAACAGGTGCATTATCGTGATGGAAAAGTCACGAATTGTTTATTCACAATTGGATGGCACGAGCCAACCCTTATGCTAACATTCTCAGCAGCTTCTCTAATAGTGATTCTACGTTTTTCCAAAACAATTTAACTCACTGCTGGAATTTTCCTTGAGGGAAGTTTGCCATTGGCATTTTTTCAGCTATCTTGGAAGAGTTTTTACATAGTATAAACATATTTTTTACTCAGATCATTCTCACCAAATGTCACCATCAACATTTCAAATGTTTTGGAGCACTTAATCCTACTTTTTACACACAAAGTTGATGTAATTTCTTTGATCAATTTTTGTTAGCAGAAAACAGCCGAGCACACCAAAATATGTATAACTTTTGTATCTGTCAAAAACACACGAAATATGATATATTGTTGAAACTGTAAACATATGTTCAGGTCATACATACCAACACACAAAATAAAACTCCAAAATCGAATATACCTACGTTGCCCACGAAATTTGAAAAAACGCCTTACTCTTTTAATACACCTTTAATTTTATTATCTGTTTATATTTCTACAAATATGTACTCAATTATCACTTTAGTTAATGTGTAGTGTATTTATCAACTTCGGAGCCCTGTTCACAACATTATCGCTTACTAAACGTTGATGTTTACTAAAAGACAAGGCAGTGTTTTGGCCTTTGTTAGAACAACTTTGTGACATCTTATCTATACTTATGTTTTCCTTCATTTTGTAACTAAAATTTACTCAATTTTTTCAAGGTTACAATATTTTGGGCTCTTTGATGAAACTTTTTTTATAGGAAATTTAATCATCTTACAAGTAATACTATGCTAAAAATATAAACAGACGTAAAGTAAAACATTCTATTTACAAAATTTTGGCTTGTAAAAAAATGAGGAAATGATGGCCTCATTATAGTTCATTGTGGAGTTATTAGTAATAAAGGGATTAGGTAATACAGGTCTGTATACTGTCTGCAGGACCACATTGTTCCTAAGAGAAATGTTCGACACAAAAACACTTATTCTGGTTATCGAATATTTGTGACGTCTATGTAGAACTTACGCATAAAGTCGATTGCGTAACAGTTGAAAAAAAATCTAAATGCAATGTTTGGCCCTAGGATATGAAAGTGTTTTGGTTCAAGTTGTGCCATAATTGTACTGCAATAAAATATGTTACAGTTTATGGCAGTTTAATAAACATCTGAAAACAAAAAAGCTCTTTTATTGAAGTCGAAGCTCCTTTTCAATAATTTTTAAAGAGTCTGAAGATTGTTACATGGACGTAATTGAATAACTAATTAACTAATATTCCAGGTTTCGTTTCAACCATTGTAGTCACCTTTGGCTGTTATAAAAGCTATAACAAACAAACGCAGAGGCATTATAATTAATTATTATTACAATATGTTAAATTTATAATAATATTTATATAGTGTCTTCTCCATTTAACTTCGTTTTTATTCATATAGCTAAATTGTTGTTTGTATTTAAAAACTATTGCTATTTAAATATTTTCCACTATAGTCCATCCAACTCGGGAGTGTTCCAGAGGATTAGGCGACCCTTACACCCACATACTCGCGCTGACCCTGCCCGGCGGCTCACCTGATGTAGCTGTGTTACCTACTAGACTTTGATCCATAGAATTAATTTTTCTTATACTATAACGTTTAGGTACTTTTACTGACGTCTTTCATACTGCATATTATGCATTGAAAATAGAATCATTAATTAACTTATATTACTCCTAAAAGTAATAACAATTATTAAATATCGATTTACGATAAATATTAAATTATATTAAATATCGAAATAAATACGTTGTTTGGGCTCTTATTCCAAGAAATAGTATGTGGAATCCAAAAAAATATCAGTAAACATTACCTAAATGTAAAATTGTTTTTAAAAAAAATAGTTTTATAGACCAAGGCCTTGTACGTGACTCACGGCGGCATGTAGGCAGGTTAGCGCCTGTGTGTTCATGCGCGTAGAGGTGCGAGGGTACTTAATCCCCTAGAGAGCTTCTTAGTCTGGATAGAATATAGGCAAGTGTGACGTATTAATAAATGTTCAAATATTAAAATTTAATTTCTTTTTACAGACTTTTGTGTTTAGTTGTACTAATTACCAGTAATAATATTGACTAACTGCATAAGATTAGTAGTTTTAATAACGAATTTCTTATATTTTGTATACATAAAACTTTTACATCTTTAACCATTCTTTAATACTTGAATTACCACATGCAAAATATCATCCTGCACATGACTTTAAACATAAGTCAAATAGTTATCTAAACTACATTATTTCATATACAGATCATAAGTCTATATTATTAGTAGCATACAGAATGTATCAGAGCCATATTATTATTACTATTGCACTGAGTAATATTGGTTTTTGTTTCAGGTAAAATTCCAAAGACGAACGTATCGTTGGCGAAACTGTGAGTCTTTGATAATTATTATCACATCATTTTATCGTAAAAAAACACCACTCAAAATATTTACAGGCCTCCATTATGTAATAACTCACTAACTAGTTACACATATTATTACCATTTGATATTGAATTAAATATACACGAACTACTTGATAATTTTGTATTGCCAATTCAGTTTTGTTTATTTTCAGTAATTTCACCATTGCTAATGTTATTAAGGTGTGTTTCCTTTGCACATTGATTTTACCAGCCAATCCAACCGCTGTGTTTTATGTGTTCCTTTCTCATGTAACCTAGTTGTTGCACACTGCGCTTGACTAAACACATAGAGGGTTGTCATTAACACAGCCACATATAATATTTCATAGATTATAATGATGCGCCACATTGGCGTAGCTTTCTTAATGTTCACATACTTCCAAAATATTTGTTCATCTTTAAACTATAATTATGAATTAACATAGTCTTACGCGAAATTTTTAGAAATTCATTTTTTGAAGGGAAACTTTGAGAAAAAACAATTATTTTATATCATAATAATAAGATATCCGAAGATGGACGGATTTTCCCGAAGATTTCCGAAAGTCAAACACTTCGTTATAATGTAGTCGATTATTGCTAATACAGATTTTTTATTCACGTTATTTGGAAGTTATGTTTTAATTAGTTTAAATGCGATTTTTTAAAATTTGTTCAGAAAATCGTACGTTTGTTTAAATTAAATAGCGATGTTTAATTTCATAGAAGGCTGTTTTTTTTTGGTAGTTGTAAGCTATATATTTTGTATTATGACTTGCAGTCTCGTAGATTATGACTTTTTATATTAAATATTATGTTAAAATGTTATTATGAAATAGTATTTATCAGTAAATAGGCTAAAAAGGTTAATTTACGTTTATGTACAAACTTTATTATAACTGTTAGCCCAATAAATAACTGGAACCTAATGATAATAAGTTATATATTTTTAATCTAATTTTTTCAAGTTAAAGCCTACTTAGTGAGACGTATAAACGTATTTTAATCAGTGTAGTAGTAAATCAGTAAAAGATAATTTATAAAATTCTATTACTAGTTTTTTCTTCCGGGTTTTTACTTCTGTTGACTAAACTCATAACTTTCTGTTTTTTAATGTTATGTACAATGTGTAAACTGTAAAAGCTATAAAGTTTTGTCTGCTATTTTAACATTTAATGAATTACTCCATAGAGAAATAGCCTCTGAATGGCTCTTCCCTGTCTCATAGCAGCCGATATCTACCCTCAAATTATGTTTTTCATTGTTTATAAATGGTTATACAAAATTAATTTAAAAAAAAAAATACAGTTTATAGGAATTTTGTAAAAGTAGCATTTTACTCTCGTTCTTCTATTTGCAAAACGTAAAGAATTTTACCTTTGCCGTGTCAGATAGTTAGTCGGAATAACTGTGTTTAAAGCATGCTCAATCTTCTCTCCGGTTTTATGGGTCGACCAGTAGCAGTCGTAAAGTTAGAGCCTGCCATAAATTTCTGTTTCATTTCCAACAGATTAGATTTTAAGAACAATCTGAAACGCCTGCTACATAGGCAATCCGCGTACATTGTTTGATTTTGGTCAATCCCATATTACCCAATTGCTTTCTACACTAGTAGTGTCATTCGGAAGCAATTGCGAATTATTTTTGTCATTTCAAAATTTTTATAACGAAACTATATTCTAATTTTTATACATTGTTGTCACGAAATGGAAAACGTTTAATTTTTAGTTATTTCAGTTGAAAAGATTTACATTCGAGTGATTTAATGGATATTGTTTAGGCCTAATTTAAGTTTAATTAGTTGTTTTGAGAAGCTATGATCAACCTGTTTTCGAACGGTGCAACAATACAACAAACTGCAGTCTCGGTTTCACCACAGGGAATTGAAACTGTATTCTGTGTGGCTACATTAACAAGATTGTGTGTGTGTCTGCATGCGTGCGTGTGTGTCTGTCAAATAAAAGTAGCCCATACTCGATATAGCCTTGTAGCGTAAATTTTAATAAACAATGCTAACTGTATTAGAGGGATGTGCATAAATCTTTTTTGGTTATAAATTGATAGGGAAGGTTTTATAATTGTTATATATTCTAGAATGTATAAACGGTTTACGAGTTTGTCAAAATGTCAAAATCAGAATTTATTCGTTTTTTTCAATTCCTTCTATTAGCTCACACTCTCCTCACAACTCACTCACTCTCTCTCTCTCTCTCTCTCTCTCTCTATATATATATATATATATATATATATATATATATATATATACCGTTGATAAAATACGTTGTCGTTCATCCAATCAAGTTCAAATACATTTTGTTTACCAGTAGTGGATGACAATTGATGCTAGTACAGGTTTTACAAATATATATATTCAATAATTAAATTTTAAAAAGTTGAGCTCTCTGTCGGATTACATGTTTAAAATCCATCACTTTGCCACTAAGTCGACTTTTCCATAACTTGAAAACTACTACAAAGGATGTATATAAAATTATAAGAGAAAGGTTCCATGGAATAATGAAGCATTACAAGAGATTGATAGAATGAGAAATTATAGACCGCCATCAGCTTCATAAATTAGAAACGAAAAGAAAGAAAGTGAATAAAATAGTAACGAACAAAAATAAAAGACCAACACCATATACTGAATACAGAGGATAATTGAAAATTGCAAGGAAATTCGCTTTCTATTTTGGCACTTGATATTGGGATTCTGTCATACGTATGTACATACGAGTTAATTATAAATTAAAAGATAATTATTATAAAATTTTTCTTGGCCTCAGTAGGAACTGACTTGAAAAACTTTTATTTTATATTAATGTTTTGTAAGATTTAAATCAGTGAAACATCAACGCTATGTAACAAGACAACGCAATAAGGATCCATAAATAGTTAAATAGCTTTACTGTATCCAACAGATAATTTGTCATTTCTTAATTAATTTTTTATGTTTCAAGAATGTTTTCTTTTTTTGCGATAACCCGCAAAAAACTTTCTAGGTTTTGAAACTTTAAAAGTTTAGCTGTAGAAATCTATTTAGCACTATAAACGCGAGTTTTGCAAAACCATGTAAAAAGATACGTCACTCCCTTAAAATAATTATTAAAGTTTTACGTTTGAGTAAAATGTTTCAATAAAGTTTCTACAGAACAGAGATGAAGTGATAATTAAGGCTTTTAAACATTTGACAAATTTCCTTGAACGATATGACAGTGCGCAGTGTGTGGGCAACGATGTTTGTGATCGAACTCGAAGTTGTCAAGCAGTATGAAGCTTAATTTCCGGGTTAGTAATAGCAAATATGAAAATGCCAAACATGGTTGTAACTTCATGGAAAACGTTTCAAAAAAGACGTTCCTCTGGTTGAAAAAGACAGAGAGAGACAATAAGTAATACAACAAATATATTAAATATAACTGTATAAAACAACTGTGGCATATGTGTTAACGTGAATAAATGTAACCTCTATACCGAAAATGACTTTTTTCTTTTATTTAAAACCTTATGTACATTTCGATTGCATAGCAATCATCCTCAGAGGTAATTTACAATAAAAATACATTGAGGTATTTTTGTGGTATATGTGGTATAGAGGTTACATTTATTTATGTTATATTAAATATAATAATAAAATGTGATCACATGTTCCCTATACCAATGTTAAATACAGTTAAATAGGTTTATATTATTATATATGTCAGTTATAGAACAGCATAAGATCTGCCTCTAACCTTAGGAAAATTTAATTTAAATACGCAGAACAGTTTCGATTTATAACATGTAAAATAAAACTGTAATTTTTGTTCTTTATTTATATTTGACGCGTAACTATATTTGCTGTAATGTGTAGCAAGTAGGCTTAGTTTCGATTTATAACATGTAAAATAAAACTGTAATTTTTGTTCTTTATTTATATTTGACGCGTAACTATATTTGCTGTAATGTGTAGCAAGTAGGCTTAGTTTCGATTTATAACATGTAAAATAAAACTGTAATTTTTGTTCTTTATTTATATTTGACGCGTAACTATATTTGCTGTAATGTGTAGCAAGTAGGCTTAGTTTCGATTTATAACATGTAAAATAAAACTGTAATTTTTGTTCTTTATTTATATTTGACGCGTAACTATATTTGCTGTAATGTGTAGCAAGTAGGCTTAGTTTCGATTTATAACATGTAAAATAAAACTGTAATTTTTGTTCTTTATTTATATTTGACGCGTAACTATATTTGCTGTAATGTGTAGCAAGTAGGCTTAGTTTCGATTTATAACATGTAAAATAAAACTGTAATTTTTGTTCTTTATTTATATTTGACGCGTAACTATATTTGCTGTAATGTGTAGCAAGTAGGCTTAGTTTCGATTTATAACATGTAAAATAAAACTGTAATTTTTGTTCTTTATTTATATTTGACGCGTAACTATATTTGCTGTAATGTGTAGCAAGTAGGCTTAGTTTCGATTTATAACATGTAAAATAAAACTGTAATTTTTGTTCTTTATTTATATTTGACGCGTAACTATATTTGCTGTAATGTGTAGCAAGTAGGCTTAGTTTCGATTTATAACATGTAAAATAAAACTGTAATTTTTGTTCTTTATTTATATTTGACGCGTAACTATATTTGCTGTAATGTGTAGCAAGTAGGCTTAGTTTCGATTTATAACATGTAAAATAAAACTGTAATTTTTGTTCTTTATTTATATTTGACGCGTAACTATATTTGCTGTAATGTGTAGCAAGTAGGCTTAGTTTCGATTTATAACATGTAAAATAAAACTGTAATTTTTGTTCTTTATTTATATTTGACGCGTAACTATATTTGCTGTAATGTGTAGCAAGTAGGCTTATATATTCGTGTGTTGTTAGTTTAGTTAACGACAAACTAATGACGCCATCTGTGTAACTTAAAGCTTCCGCGCAAAAAGGCTAACGAGTCTTACCCATAATATGAATCTAACATGGACGGAAATATATTTAGCCACCAATATTTGAAATTTGAATCTCATTAGCAGCGTTTAAACATACCTCCTGTTACAAGTCAGATCATGGTATCTGTAAACAGAAACTGCGTGGTTATTAACTTGCTTCACCGGGTACGTGTTGCGTACTTGAATGACTGAAGATTTATGATGAAGGCATCTCTGAGCCTATCTATCTAATTAGAAGAAAACAAAATCTATTCACACAGCAAGACGTGTATTGAAGTGCATCGCATTGGCCAAGGTTGCATCGTCAACAAAGATGGCACAATAAAACTTTATTGACAAGGAGCGCCGGGTCATCGACTGGAAGTCAGGTGAAAGACCCGGGCACAGCGTTTTGCTGGAACCTAAAAGTTCGCACGCGTTTAACAGCTGTATCGCTTCGAATCGGCAGGGTTTTCCCGTTCTGTATGTATGGTCTAATGTTAAATTTACTTATAAGAAAGAGATTTTGAAATGGAAATGTTCAGTAGTGTGTGTTTTGGAGGCTGCGAAAGTTAAGCTCCTCCAAATCCTTCGTAATCTCGGCCGTGGAGTCGCTGGCCGTTGTTGCTATATAACCCTCGCACGCCTTGCTAGAGACGTACTTCAATTCCTTACATCCTGTGGACATCATGCAGAAAATTATCCTGGTAAGTCATCTGTACAAATTGTCTGACATTAATTTTAGATTTGTTTAATATTTGAAGAAATATTTACTGTCTTAAAAATATTAATTCAAACCTAACCAAAATGTTTTCCTGTGTTTTACGTAATTGGGTTTCATTAGTTTGGGACGTTTAAAGCTCTCTATGATTCATTACACGCTCAAAACAGTTCACCGATACTTTTAGTTGAATTATTTAGGGAACAAATATTTTCAAAGTCATCCCAGGATTACTCTTCGTTACTCTACATTATTCACTGAAAATTCACTAAAAATTGTATCTGAAACTTGAATAAAAATTTATAACACGCTTTAGTAATATATTTTTTTACATTAAAACCAATGTATTCAAGATATTGTTAAAGAATAGAACTGAACTGCTTTAGGAACTTAGCAGTAGGGATACCATTACGTCCAGTTTCTCTCCACAGATCTATTTCGGGCGTGTAGTTTGTTCCTGCATTAGTAATGCACATTATAATGATACTGTTTCTGAAGTTACCTTAGGATCATTTATAAACTCTCTTTATACAAGTATAAAAGGTAACATAAATACTAAGCCACTACATGAATTTGTTTATATTTTCTTTATTTTTAAAAATTATAACCAGGTCAATTCAATTTTCTTGAACAAATAATAAATAATTTTATCTATATTTTAAGGTTTTTAGTTAAATATATTTAAAAAAATTCAGTTGTTTAAAGTACTATTTTTATAAATTTAATTTTCTAAATTTCTATTATAAAATGTTATTTTGGACTTTACTAACAACAAGTTTACACTATAAAACTGAGTTATATTTTAATATCGCTATTCGGGTTATTTATTAAAAAATTATTTTAAAACAACTGTTTATATTCACACACTTGAATGTATATCAAAATGGTATAAATACTCAGGATTATGACAAGTAGCACAAGACAATATTTAGCTTTGGATTTTATATTCATGGGAACCGGCGTAACTTTAACTATTTTCTTAAACAAACTAACAACTCTTGCGAACATATGACTTTATTTTTTCAAATTTAACACAAATGAAAAAATGTAATTATATGTACTCAAATTGTTTTGTGTTTGTTAAACCCCAAAACGATACGGGTTACTGGCAGAAAAAGACAAACATTTCATATTTACTACTTTCACCAATTGAAGGTTAATAATTTTGATGTGGTAAGAAGAAAAATCAAAATCATTTTTAAATAATGCGAATTTTCAAGAATATTTAATTTGCAGTGTTTACAGCTGCCATTAGGCTACTACAGCTAAATAGGTGGGTTTGAGGGGATAAAAGTTTATTGCTTTCGTACAAAGCCTTACATAATTTATATTCCAAATTTTATTAGGTTTCTATATTTATTTTTTCTTAAATTACTTCTCAAATTAAAATCTTCTACTATTTTTTAAACATATTAATTATTCTGGGATGGAATTGAGAATGGATAATTCTGTTTGATTTAAAGAAAAATGGTTCATTATTTATTCTTGAAATATACATCTATTCATTTTTTTTAAGAATTAGAGCTTTTTAATTATATTGAAATAGAACTATATGCAACTTAATTTCCCACTGTGTTATATTAATAAACACGAATATTATGATGAGCAAACGTATTTGGACCATAAAATTTCTTAATTAGTATTAATAGTTCCTAATGCAACCATCGATCCAAACTTTCCGACTATTTTGAAAGAAATATTTTAATCAGTTACGGAAACTGAAATAGTACATACTGTTCTATTATTAAATAATACTAGTATTTATGGAATTATAACCAGGTTTACTAACATTTACATACCGGTAAAAATTATAAAATCGGTCTGATTCTAATGCATATATAGTGAAGGTCAGCAAGATAATCAAATTTCAATTTATAATCGTTTGTTGATTTTCAACAAAATTATTTTTAAAATCGTTAAACATTTTTTTTGTTATAGATTAAAACTATCAATAAAGTATAGAAAATATTTGGGGTTTTCTGTATCCATATCTGTAACTATTCTACTATTTACACACTTGTACGTGAAACGTCTTATTTATTATTTATTCTACATTTTAATAATATTTATAGTTTATTTGTCTGTTTATTAGTTTATAGTCTATTTATTGTAAACGTTAGCAAACTATTTTGTATACATTACTTTAAATAAATCCAGGCTAAATTTTTTTAAAATTTATTTTGGTAGTTAAAAAAGGGATATAATTTTGAAACAAAAATAAATTTATAGGTGATACAGTATTACAATAATTTTATTAAAAAGTAGCAAAAAATGGTATTGTTTGTGTTACTTTTTGAAAAGAAGTTGTCAAAAAAATATTTTTAAAGAATTATTTAAAACACTGTTTTTCTTGATTATTTTATTTCTAATTGGTTAGTTAGAAAACTTATATATATATTATAAAGGTATTCAATGTAATTTATCTTTTTGCAAGAGGCAAAACTTGAAACATATTTTCAGAATAATTTGTTCCATTATTAACTTACGAATTAATAGCATTACATTGTATACTTGTAAATTATTTTAGCTTCCAAACCTTCTTATGCACAGAATTGACTGGGAAATATAGTTTTACTATACACGGACATTTGCTTTTTCCATAGAGTGAGCTGTGATTTATTCTGTACACGAGTACACTATTAAATGTTGAATAAGAGTTGCAAATAATCCTAATTTACAAAATTTAATGAAACTGTAAAAGCTCAGAAGCAAATGTTAGCTATTAAGTAAACGAAAACTATATATTTATATAACAATAAAAATTTACAAATTTAGAGCATTTATATGTTTCAAACAAATTGAAATGGAGAGTCTATATTATGTTTATATTTGTAATTATTTAAATATATTGATACAGTAAATAAGAACTTACGCTATATGCCAATCAAATTGCAGTTTAAGGCAAGTTTTATTTATTATACCTGAACATTTCAATATTATAAAGAGGCAGTTTTTGTCGAAATTAAATGTGTGTAAATGAAATAGGTATTATAAAATGAAAACCTTAAAGAGGTAATTATTTTAAAAAATTGTTAGAGTCTTGTAATAAGATATATAAACGAAGGTATTTAATTGTTTTGAATTTTTTTATTGGGAGCATTTGATTTTATGATTATAATTTTATTATTATAGGTTTTCTTCATCATTCTTATATAAGCATCTAACTAGAACTAATGAGAAAAACTATAAAACCCACCCTTGATGAAATTTTATAAAGTTTTGTTGAGTCTATTACAGTGAAACTAAATATCTTTAACCAGGCTTCACCTAAAACTCAATGTTCAATGTCAAAAGTTTTACAAAAATTATGAGTGTTCTATTATCCCATAGAACCGCTTAAAGAGTTTAGAAATAAGAAATAAAAAAAACATTTAAAAACAAAAAGCCAGCCAGAACCTCCAGGATAGTACCTTATCATAAAAACATTGTATTCTACCATCCATCTAAGATAACAATCTGTCATTGCCAGAAAACCATCATCAAATCCAGTCAATACCAAAATTCGTGCTCCCACATTTCAACCCGCCGCCTCAATCTCCCAAGAGAACGCTGCATTCCATGGGTGGCCACCAAAGCTCCTGATTCTCTAACTGTCTTAAAACTTAAGTGATTACCATAGAATTATACGTGACAGAATAATTAAAAAAACTTACAACAGTTTCGTTACAAACAATAAAAAAAACAAAAATCAATTTAGACTGAAATAAGACATTCCATTTACGCATAGTGCATGTGTGTGTACAGGTGTCTGTTAACCTTATTGAAGCTTTTACAAGACTCACGCTATGAATAATAAATAAAAACAACAGAATCATAAAAATTATTATTATTATTAAAAAATATACATTGAAATAAAACACTGTGTGCGTATACCTATGTATGGGCAGGCGCGTGAGTGTGTATGTCTATTTACCTTATGAGTAGATTTATAGAGATATATATTTTACATTACTACTATTAAAAATCTAAACGACTGTAATAACAAAAATGCTTTTACAGTTGATAGCTTTGTTTTGCCTGGCAAGTGCCATCGCTTCCGCACATCACCACCCTGACCACCATGAGGAGACGCCAGTCGCAGCAGTGGCCAGTAATGCTGAAGCTCCTCATGCCGAAGATAGTCAGGAACCGGCAGGTCCAGTAAAGACGGTAGAGGCTGAGGAAAGCAAGCCTGTAGTACCCGAAGTTGCAGCAAACGATCACTACCACCATCATCATAATCATTGATGATTTTTTGTCAAAACCTTTTGTATTGTGTATTTTTTTGTTTGTAAGAAATGTGGTTTTTCGTATTGAAGTGTTTATTACTTGTTGACGACACCTTTTCAGATGTGTTATGCTAATATTTATACAGTAGTCTAGTCTATAGTTAATTATTGCTGGGAAGCGGTGGACACCATTATATGCCTATAAAGATTGGTTGGTGCTCGTTATTGGTGCCCAATAGCGACCAGCGGGGTAGACGGAGACACTTGGACAAGAATTTAGATGTTCGCCGTCCTGCCTGCCACATGGCAGAGGGAGGTAGGTGGGGTATTACTCTACGCTGATTTTGTGGAGACGATTCTGGAGGTAGTCATATCCAGTCAGTAGGCGAAATGTGCCAACCGCTTCCAAAAGTGGTAGTTTTCTGGGCAACGGGTCCTTGAAGAATAGAAGGTCCCATTTCTTATTTTTGTCTAGATCTAGGGATGATCGTATTTTCTATCATGGTGACTTGTCTTTGATATTCATTTGCCGCCGGTGGTAACAGTGACAAAATATGTAAAATGGGATTTCGAGTGACAATGGATCTATAGCAAGTTACCTGTGTTGTGATTGGGCAAACAGTAGCAGTAATTAGATAAAACGGCTGTCATTAATTGATTTCTCGTTGTCACTGATTCTACCCATTTAAGTCGTGTGTGGGTGATCTATTTTTCTGAGGTTTCAATATAGTGACAGTGATGTGTACAGTAGACGCTATTTCGCACTAGGTAATTTGTTCTAAATTTAGTAGTTTATTTTTAATCTGTTATTGGCACATACAGATCAGTCTTAGTATTCCTTGTCACCGCTACTAAAGTCACCGGTAAAAGTCACTAATCCAAACCTGGCGCTGTCACTAAAGTCACCGATCCGTTAAAGTCACTGGATCGACCATCCCTATCTAGATCGTATTTTTTGTCCGACAGAAAACAGGATTAATACGGTTATGCTATATTGTCCGCTCGATCCCATAGTTTTCCTCTCTTTTCGCAGTAAGACCAGAGGATCATTAAGTTCTTTGGCTAATCCCAGCTCATTCTGTTACCTATACCCATCCTTCTAATTACAACTGGCAGACATCTCTAACTCCGATGAGGTACGCACAATGAAGCATTAATACCGTAATCCTCCCCTTTATGTTTTTACTAAAGTGTGTTTTGGTTTCAACTTGATCTTATCTATATTCACCATAGCTCCAAATACTTCACCTCAAAACTAAAAAAATATGTTATGTCTTTACGGGATGTTGTAGGAGACTATTTAGTAGTTGAGGAGATATAATCCTGCAAGAACTGTCCTAAGGTGGAGTAACCTAAGAAGATATTTTATAATAGAGGTTAATAAACCATGGATGAAATTATCATTCATTACAAACTAATTTTTTTTTGTTGAGACAGTATGAAATTAATACCTTCTGATTGCACGTATGGACTGAATGTTTCTTTCATAATGTCTCAAACATAATAGGAGAAAATATTTCATAGTTTATCCATTCGTATTTTAGCATTAAATACCATTCTAGATAAATAAGTCACATTTCTCGGACATTTTTTTATGATTTTGTTTTTCAAACGCTGAATAATAAAACCCGATTCGCATTTAAAAATTGTGACAATGTAACCCAATTTTCTAAAATGTCAGCTAGTTCTTTCATTTAAAAAAGACATTTTACTAAAATTTGATTATTTTACTGTTAATAAACTAGGGATAAAAATAGTTAGCACGGCGCCGGATAGGCAAAAGTGATACAATGCTTTGATAGGGTTGGTGACGGGAATACTTTTCCATCAGGAATACTAAATCTGCTATGAAGTATTTTCAAGATCCTCTTGGTTCACTGATATTTTTACACGAAATAAAGTAACACCTTTGTAACAGATAATAGGCTGGAAAATTTTACTTGTTTAAATTTTACTATATTTCTTATATTAATGGAATGTTCTTTGAGGAAAATGTGTGAAATCCTCGGAGTTGGAGGTAAAGAGGAGGGTTACTGACTGATACATATAGTCAGTAGATCATTATACACTTTGACGGGAGTAACTGGGAAAGTTAACTAGCAATAGATAGCAGTTCTGGGGATCTGACATAAGTTTTACCGTTAAAATCGATCTGATATATGCTAAAACGTTAGCTACAGATAAAATGGGCTAGACATTATAATCCATCTGTATTCACATTCGTAATATATATATATATATATATATATATATATATATATATATATATATATATATATATATATCGCAATATGTATTCTTGTGTATTAATAAAGAACTAAGTCAAAATACAAATACAAGAAATTCAAATATAATTCTTGTATTTGTATTTTGACTTAGTTCTTATATATATATATATATATATATATATATATATATATATATATATATATATATTAAATATGGTGATATGTTTTCTTGTATATATAGTTAATAAATTAAAAATATTTCAAAAACAAGAATACTTTTAATGAATATATTTATTCAAAGCTTTTCGCCGATAAAATAGTATCAGCATCTTCAGGAAAATAATTATCTAATAAAAAAATTTTTTATTAGATAATTATTTTCCTGAAGATGCTGATACTATTTTATCGGCGAAAAACTTTGAATAAATATATTCATTAAAAGTATTCTTGTTTTTGAAATATTTTAAATTTATTAAATATATATATATATATATATATATATATATATATATATATATATACACATATATTTATATTTATTATTACACTTTTGCTATTACTTGCGACCAGACTTCTTGTTAACTAAAGGTTGTTAAATTGTTAACTTACACTTGGAGGAAACGTTTTCGTCTTACTACTTCTTCAGCCTCGTATTTTTGCCGCTAGGAATGCTGCAGTGTGCTTCCTCGATACCATTTTTTGATAGTTAGTAGTGACGTGATAGAATAGTATGTGTGATCTGTGCCGTGTTTGTTCATTTATGTGTGTTGCTATGTCTATATGTTTCATACTGTCAAGTTTCCTTGTCTGTTTCCTCCAAGTGTAAGTTAACAATTTAACAACCTTTAATTAATAAAAAGTCTGGTTTTCAGGTTATCATTGTAGCGCATTAAAACAAGTTTGCCTAGATAATATCGAGATCATACTTTCACTCTAGGTTTTTTTAGGCCAAATACCAACACTTTGCCTAATATCGAAATTGGTTTTATTATGCAGATAAGGCCTAGGGGAGGTTTGGAAATTTACGGTAATATCCTTCTAGGTAAAATTAATCCCAGAATAATAATCTGATACATTGCCACCCTCTGATAAAGTAAATATATCCGTATACACGTTAACGTGAACAAAGGTCGAATAAAGTGCTGTTACCCTTTGATAACTGATCCAGAAGACGCTTCGTTGTTTTAGACATGATTAAACTCAGTAGTTATGGAGGTATTTCGAGACGCCTTAGCATTATTTAATAAATAAATTCTGTGGTGTCTTTAGGCTTTAGTAACAAGTAGTCTTGTATCATGATCTTGATAGTGTGCGAATCCTAAAATTAGAACTAACAAAATATCGTAACTCTTTTATGTAAATCAAATAAAATTCTCTTTTCCTTAAATTTTTACTTCAGATAATTTTTATAAAAGCTATGAGTCAGTACGGCCTTGAAGGAGAAAAAATGATTCTGAATATCGCTAGGGTTATAGTAGAGGTATAAGAGCGTATGGTAGAGGATCATTGCGGATGTGTGCCTGAAATATACCTTCTCTATATAGGTGGCCTAAAAGAATGACTACTGGTTACACTCCCTTCTAAGCAGAGGGGTAGGAAAAGGAAGAGGGAATTGGGTAAATTCTGTTTCGAGTTGTATTCATATTTCGCGATCATTTTAAATATTTATCAACTCTAATGTGTGTGTGTGTGTGTGTGTGTTTGTGTGTGTGTGTGTGTGTGTGTGTGTGTGTGTGTGTGTGTGTGTGTGTGTGTGTGTGTGTGTGTGTGTGTGTGTGTGTGTGTGTGTGTTGTGCTATGGTTGTAGCTGTGCTCATGCATTATATTTCACTAGGTATCTAAATTTCTATACCCGGAATCATTTTCCAAGTTTAATAGATAGGTGTTATAATCTATAAACTTCAAAATTAACTGTTATTTAAATACGTTTGTGGTTTATTATGTTAAAAATTGTATTTTTAAAATTGTTTAAAATAGGTTGATTTTATAAATAACAATAATTACAGGTACAACGTTTTTTAATAACATTTTTATTGATTATTCATTGAATTCCTTATATTAGCTCACACTATACTGATATATATCTTGTACAAAATTTTAATCGTTAATAAAATAAGTTTTTATTCAACCAATCAAGTTCAAATACATTTTTTTAAACCTGTAGTGGATAGTAGTTGATATTAATACAGTTTTTTCAAATATTTATTCAATTATTAAATTTAAAAAAATTGATTTCTTGGTCAGATTCAAACTGAATGACTTCATGGTTGAAATCCAGCACTTTGACACTGAGCACACCTTCCAAATGCTACACATCTGTGACTTTAAGATGTATTAGAAAATTATAAGAGAAATGTTCCTTGTAATAATGAAGCATTAAGAGATATGGATAGAATGAGAAATTACAGACCACGATCAGCTTCATAAATTAGCAACAAAAAGAAAGAAAAACAATAAATTGTTACAAACAAAAATAATAGTCTAACACATAATACTGTATACAGAGGATAATTACTAGGTAAATCACTTTCCATTTTTATACTTAATATTGTGATTCTGTCTTATGTATATACATAATTATACTAATCGTAATTAATAAAAAGTAACTAGAACAAAAGTTTTTTTTTATTAACCTCTGTAAAAATTCCTTTTTATATATATTTCTTGTTTTTATGTTGATTACAGAAAATATCCATATATTCTTTAATAAGTTTTTCTAGGTTATTCATGTAAAGTAAATAGTTATCAATATAACAAATATTTTAGTTTTTAAACAATTACATGACTTAATGTTAAATTGAGCACATTCATTTGCACAAAACATATGCAATTGAATTTTGACCAATAAAAACAAAATCAACCGACAATAAAGTTTCAAAACAAATTGGGCTAATTTTACTAATTTAAATTTGGGAAGAGGATTTTGTTTTTGAAAAGGATTTTACGATATACTAAGAGCAAGATACATTTCGTATTTGCGATAGGGGTTAACAGCCACTGTTTTTGAGGAACCATTATCTGTAATTGCAATTGTCTAGTTCATACCTATTCCATGGCAGTAGTTTGAATCGCGAATACTTTTTGGTTGTTCGTGTTTCTTAAAATGTAAAAACAAAAGACTATCTACAATACGTTGGCTCATAAAATATTCAAAATTCAATAAACCATATCTTTTCATTTCGCCTTGTAAATGAATTCACCGAGTTAAAAATCCGCTTGCAAACCAGCACGCTAAATCCACCTACGTCACCAGCTAGCTCTTCTTGTAGTTGCCGGTAGATGGCAGGACGGTTCATTTATTTTATTGCCTTATCGGTTCAGAGTTGTGTAGGTTTCTAGAAATGTTTACTTTATATATTGATGTTAAGGTAATGTGACCATCCATCCCGCTTTTTAGGTTAGTATCCCGCTGTCCCCAGATTTACTCGGGGAACGCTATTATGTCCCGTCTTAGATGTTCTAACTTTAAGAGCAATGGTTATTTAGTGCGTAGGGCAATGGTGCTAAAATAGACAAATTGTTTAGTTGTGTCAATTTAAAAAATATCTTTCACACGGTATCGGGGGGGGGACCCCTGACCCTCCGAATGTATGTCCAGCTTTGAGGTCATTACAAAAATGGTCACCTTAAGTTAAGGTACCTACTTAACAGCACATGAAATCTCAGTTTGCTGACATGTTGCGACTTTCATCGAAAACACTGTTTCAAAACTCCAAAATTAAACTGTGATTCCGGAAGCTGTTACAGTGTTAAATCAAGCGTGAGCGTAACGTAAGCTACATTGCATGTATTAGGCTACATTCGGTTACTTAAACAGGCTGTAAAGTCTCTCGTGCAGCAATCCCACGCGACACTACTATAGTTATCGCTGCATACCAAAATGTTTGCTTTTTGTATATGTATGATAATGCTGGATCGAATTATATGGAGAAAGTGTAACTGAATTGAGACAGATCTTTTTTTATACTACGACATATTTATAAAATCCAAACAAACGTAGAATATAAACAACGGTATCTTGAATCTATTCTTGTTTTAAAACTGGTAAACGATGATATAGTTCTTACAAAATATTTATAACGTAAAAAGCAAAACCTGTTAAATTTAAAAGAAGACCAGTTTATAAAATTATAATGTAACAATATTATAATTATAAAATTGTAACAATATGGCCTAAATTTAAAATAAAAGAGTTTGCCCAATTTTATAAAAAATAATGTGTATTTATATGTGTGTGTGTGTATGGACCCGCCTCCACATCGCACCCCCAACTTTATAGTTGCTAACACCAATAATATCCTTCAGAGCCAAAAATTAAAGTGAACCCCTTGAATTGAATTATCACAGATATGTAAAATCAATGAATGTAAAATAATCTTTTAAAAGATACAAATCGTGAATTTGTAACTTTAAAAATTTGGATAGTTTTACCTTGTGAAAAATAAATAATCGGGAAAAGTCATTTTCCTAGATTTAACGCTTGTATATTTCGTTAGAAAAAGTAGTTTTACTTACTTACTACCCAACGCCCACCCTTGGCTGTTGAGCCATTTGGTGACGCGTTGACCAGTATTGACAAACCAGTGGGTCATCATCATCTCCGGAACGGTCGAACACATTGCATTTCATCTGATGATCCGCATCTATCGTATCGTGTCTACAGAGAGGGCATTCCGGTGTTAGGATCACTCCGATGCGATGTAGATGGGCGGCCAGGTAGTCGTGGCCAGTTTGCATTCTGAACTTGGCAACGCCTTCAGCTCGTGGAAGTCTGTGGTCGATGGGCCCTGTGGTGACTAGGTTTTCCCATTTTCTTCCTGCTGATTGCTGTGTGAGGTGCAGTTTGCTGGCCCAGTCGATAGTTGCATTGATGAGGCCTTTCGTGCTCTGCAACGAAGGCATGCAAATGGGTTGTACCTTGGATGTGTCTTTTTTGGCTAGAAAGTCTGCCCTCTCATTTCCATAGATGCCAAAATGGCTTGGGATCCATTGTAAAGCTATAAGCCAACCCCCATTCGCAAGGTTTTGCAGTCTGTATCTGTATTGCGCGATAGGTTTCGGATAGCCGCTTGTAAATCGACGAAGAAAACTGCCTGTGTAGGGGCTATTTTGTTTAGTTCGGCTGCTACTGCTGCTTGTTTGCTGCTGAATAGTTTGCCCAATGAGTGTGTACTCCTCTGTGCCTCTGCCAGAATCGGAGAGCTATTTTCTCTCTGTGGTTTTCCATTGAACTACACTTTGTTTGTGCCTCTATTGCTGCAATGGGTGTGGATTTAGGTGCACCCTTAACGTTATGATCCTTAACGCTGTGTTCTGCACGATCCAATTTACTGAGTGTGTTACGGTTGCTTGTGATGGTCACTTCACTTCCGTAGTCAAGGACAGGTCTGATATATGACTTATAGGTAGTTATTAGGACATCCTGGCTGGCACCCCATGTTGTAGCTGTCAGTTTTTAATATTTTTGTTCTTTTTGTTGCTTTTTCCGCGCACTGTTCGAAATGAGGACCCCATGTCAGATGTCGGATCACTTCCAACGGATCGCTTTTGTAATACAAAGAGATGCGGGGTACTTTGGTGGAAACCGTGAACAGTTGAAAAGAGGTTTTTTGTGGAGCTAACCGTCATCGAATTATAACTGGTCCACATTTCCAACTTTCTTAGATGGTCATTTAATTCTGTTTCAAGCGCTAGGATACTACTGCTCGTTGCCCACATAAGTAAGTCGTCCGCATATAATAGTGCTTGGATTCCTGTCACTTCCTTAACGGCGTCAAGTACGTCATCAATCATGATGTTAAACAGCGTGTAGCTAAGCACAGCTTCTCGAGCGAGGCCTTCTTTTTGAATACGAAATCTCGACTTTCGGCTGCTGTATTGCACTCGAAATAGTCTTTGTGACAGCGACGATTTGATCCACCTAAAAATGTTTCCGGATATGCCATTTGTTGCCAATTTGTGTAAAAGCATTGGCCTCCGGTATCTTAGGCGGCCTTGAAATCCACTAGTACCGCCAGAGTAGACATCCTTTGACGTGTTGTGTAAAATTCATTACATGATTCATAGTACTACGGTGTCTTCGAAACCCGGCTTGAGCATTGTCTAGCATGCCTTTTTGTTCGATGTTACTGATTAAGTCGGTGGACCACCATTTTTTCTGCCACTTTACGGCTGGTTAGGGAGATAGGTCTGTAACTTTCGGGTTGATAATGGGGTTTATCGTTTTTCAGAACAGGTAATATTTCGGCTTTTCTCCATTGCTGAGGTACATAATGTTTCCAGGTCAGGTTCACCAAGGCCAGAAAGGTTTTCTTAGCTTCGTCTCCCAAGTTGACAATGAATTCCGGATATATCTCATCAATACCTGCAGCTTTTTAAAATTTGGTCTGTGCTAGAGCCAATTCTAGTTCGGTGATTGTAAAAGGTGATGTGAAGAGTTCGTGTGTCTTCTCTTCGAGGCAAGATGGTATAGGCGTTTTACGCAGGGTCTAAAAAGTAGTTTTAATTTGGTTAACTGGAATGACTTAAAGGGCGCTATGAAATTGACTATATATCCCCATTCAAGTGGAAATTTTAACTGAGATATTAATTTTCATCTGATAATTTTTTTGTAACTAGCTGTAAATAATTTCCACTGCAGCTCTGTACTCTTCGAAATATAAGCCTTTTGCATTTTCACACCATTTTTATATTTTCTTTCCTTAGAAAACATTCTATTGTTTCGTCTTTTTCTTATGTGTTCGATTTTCCTATCTCTAAGTTTATGTCTTCCCAAAGCCAAAGGACGTTCTTTAAAAATGTCTAGTCCATCTTTGATTACATGTTTTATTCTTGAAGGTGTCACAAATTGAACATATTTATTGTTCATTTAGTCATCGTTAGTCAAGGTAAGGTTTATTTTTTCTCTTTGTATTTCTAAATAACACACTCAACGAAATGTAGGAGTAATTTCGTGTGTAATAAAAGTTTTGTTGTCGATTACGTAACTGGAACTTAGGCTACTTAGGTAAAATTTACTGTTTACAGTTTTTGAGAAGTCAATACACAATATAGTAAATATAAAACTATGTTTGCTTTAATGGAGCATACTGTTTAGATCGACTATAAACAGAATAATTTTCCAAGAAGGCACGCTTTTTAGTCATTAATTTACCACAATGGCTCCTAACCATTGAATCTTTATATCTACATCAAATTGTAACAAAAACATCGATCACATTATTTCATAGTCTAAATAATCATTAAACAATTATATACGTCCTAATTTAATTTCTATAGTAACGACTTTTATGTAACTTTAAAAAAAACATATATCATTTAAAAAAAAAATTTATTACATTTTAATTTATAAAAATGTTACAATGTTACAAATATATTTTTAGTATACAAAGTTTTCTAATATTACAATTTTTATTCAAATATTTTTGTGGTCTGGCTGATGGCCCACTCAAATGCTGTTCAGTTGGTAGAGAACTGTCAGTATGCCTAACAAGCAGCTAATATAATAATATATTGCAAATATAAGATATTTAAAATATATTATTGTATTACTGCCATTGTAAAATGTGAGTGTTAATAAAAAAGGAAAAACTGATCCAGCAAATGAGTGTGTGCTCTGTTATGGCGTGGCGCGGTATCGTCGACTAGAGACCAACGAGAGCAGCGTGCCCAACCGCGCATCATCGTTGGAC